>NW_022639006.1:0-52500 GCF_010993605.1 Petromyzon marinus | reverse complement strand
TCTCACTCAGCTCCACGTCCTCCTGTACCACGTCACTCCATCCCTTCTCTAGCCCGCTGGTACCGGTCATCGGCAAGTCCACTCAGCTCCACGTCCTCCCGTACCACGTCACTCCATCTCTTCTCTAGCCCGCTGGTACCGGTCATCGGCAAGTCCACTCAGCTCCACGTCCTCCCGTACCACGTCACTCCATCCCTTCTCTAGCCCGCTGGTACCGGTCATGGGCAAGTCCACTCAGCTCCACGTCCTCCCGTACCACGTCACTCCATCCCTTCTCTAGCCCGTGCCGCGCCCCGTTTAGCCCCCTCTCGGCACGCATCAAAACACCTGACGGTCTTCACACCTGATGGTGACTGCTTGTGTTGCAATCGTAAACTTCGCGATAATTTTTATTGCTTCATATATATGTATATATTTTTTTGTTTATTATTATTATTATTATTCCGCTGTTTCCCTTCTACGTGGTGACTTTACCGAAGCAACCAAGGACGTACCTTCGAGTGACCGCGTGAGTCGATGGAGGAGGCCAGACGCCGCCCACCGAGGTCGAATGTCCCTTCGGCGGTGTCCCTTCGAAGGCCGCGCGAATTCTCTCGGGAGGAAGCCCCCCGGGACCGCGTGTGTGGGTTCGTCTTCGCCGTGGCCGAAGGAAACTTCCCCGGCCGCCCGTGTAGGTGCTGGTGTTGAGGCCCCGATGAGCGGCGGCGAGCTGCGGTTTGTCCTTGCGGGCGAGGGCTACGGCTGGAGCTTCTGTCGTCGTGGAGGATGGCGTGCAGGCGAGGTGTTAATCGCCCGAGGCTCGCAGAGCCAGGCTGAGGACTCCCTCACGTAGGGTTCAGTGTCAATCGCTGAGGCTCGCAGAGGCAGGCTGAGGACTCTCACAGGGTTCAGTGTTAATCACTGAGACTCACAGAGCCAGATTAAGGCTCCCACAGGGTTCAGTGTTAATCACTGATGCTCACAGAGCCAGACTAAGGCTCCCACAGGGCTCATTGTTAATCACTGAGACTCCCACAGGGTTCAGTGTTAGCCACTGAGACTCCCATAGGGTTCAGTGTTAATCACTGAGACTCCCACAGGGTTCAGTGTTAGCCACTGAGACTCCCACAGGGTTCAGTGTTAGTCACTGAGACTCCCACAGGGTTCAGTGTTAATCACTGAGACTCACACAGGGTTCAGTGTTAATCACTGAGACTCCCACAGGGTTCAGTGTTAATCACTGAGACTCCCACAGGGTTCAGTGTTAATCACTGAGACTCCCACAGGGTTCAGTGTTAATCAGTGAGACTCCCACAGGGTTCAGTGTTAATCAGTGAGACTCCCACAGGGTTCAGTGTTAATCACTGAGACTCACAGAGCCAGACTAAGACTCCCACAGGGTTCAGTGTTAATCACTGAGACCCACACAGGGTTCAGTGTTAATCACTGAGACTCCCACAGGGTTCAGTGTTAATCACTGAGACTCCCACAGGGTTCAGTGTTAATCACTGAGACTCCCACAGGGTTCAGTGTTAATCACTGAAGACTCCCACAGGGTTCAGTGTTAATCAGTGAGACTCCCACAGGGTTCAGTGTTAATCACTGAGACTCACAGAGCCAGACTAAGACTCCCACAGGGTTCAGTGTTAATCACTGAGACTCCCACAGGGTTCAGTGTTACTCACTGAGACTCCCACAGGGCTCAGTGTTAATCACTGAGACTCCCGCAGGGTTCAGTGTTAATCACTGAGACTCACAGAGCCAGGCTGAGGCTCCCACAGGGTTCAGTGTTAATTACTGAGGCTCACAGAGCCAGACTGAGGCTCCCATAGGGTTCAGTGTTAATCGCTGAGACTCACAGAGCCAGACTATGACTCCCACAGGATTCAATGTTAATCACTGAGGCTCGCAGAGGTAGGCTGAGACTCCCACAGGGTTCAGTGTTAATCACTGAGACTCCTACAGGGTTCAGTGTTAATCACTGAGACCCACACAGGGTTCAGTGTTTATCACTGAGGCTCCCACAGGGTTCAGTGTTAATCACTGAGACTCCCACAGGGTTCAGTGTCAATCACTGAGACTCCCACAGGGTTCAGTGTTAATCACTGAGACTCCCACAGGGTTCAGTGTTAATCACTGAAGACTCCCGCAGGGTTCAGTGTTAATCACTGAGACTCCCACAGGGTTCAGTGTTAATCACTGAGACCCACACAGGGTTCAGTGTTAATCACTGAGACTCCCACAGGGTTCAGTGTTAATCACTGAGACTCCCACAGGGTTCAGTGTTAATCACTGAGACTCCCACAGGGTTCAGTGTTAATCACTGAAGACTCCCACAGGGTTCAGTGTTAATCACTGAGGACTCCCACAGGGTTCAGTGTTAATCACTGAGGCTCCCACAGGGTTCAGTGTTAATCACTGAGGCTCCCACAGGGTTCAGTGTTAATCACTGAGACTCCCACAGGGTTCAGTGTTAATCACTGAAGACTCCCACAGGGTTCAGTGTTAATCACTGAGACTCCCACAGGGTTCAGTGTTAATCACTGAGACTCCCACAGGGTTCAGTGTTAATCACTGAAGACTCCCACAGGGTTCAGTGTTAATCACTGAGACTCCCACAGGGTTCAGTGTTAATCACTGAGGCTCCCACAGGGTTCAGTGTTAATCACTGAGGCTCCCGCAGGGTTCAGTGTTAATCACTGAGACTCCCACAGGGTTCAGTGTTAATCACTGAGACTCCCACAGGGTTCAGTGTTAATCTCTGAGACTCCCACAATGTTCAGTGTTAATCACTGAGAGACTCCCACAGGGTTCAGTGTCGATCACTGAGACTCCCACAGGGTTCAGTGTCGATCACTGAGACTCCCACAGGGTTCAGTGTTAGTCACTGAGACTCCCACAGGGTTCAGTGTTAATCACTGAAGACTCCCACAGGGTTCAGTGTTAATCACTGAGAGACTCCCACAGGGTTCAGTGTTAATCTCTGAGACTCCCACAGGGTTCAGTGTTAGCCACTGAGAGACTCCCACAGGGTTCAGTGTTAATCACTGAGACTCCCACAGGGTTCAGTGTTAATCACTGAGACTCCCACAGGGTTCAGTGTAAATGAGTGAGGCTCCCGCAGGGTTCAGTGTTAATCACTGAGACTCCCACAGGGTTCAGTGTTAATCACTGAGGCTCCCACAGGGTTCAGTGTTAATCACTGAGGCTCCCACAGGGTTCAGTGTTAATCACTGAGGCTCACAGAGCCAGACTAAGGCTCCCATAGGGTTCAGTGTTAATCACTGAGACTCACAGAGCCAGGCTGAGGCTCCCACAGGGCTCAGTGTTAATCACTGAGACTCACACAGGGTTCAGTGTTAATCACTGAGGCTCCCACAGGGTTCAGTGTTAATCACTGAGACTCACACAGGGTTCAGTGTTAATCACTGAGGCTCCCACAGGGTTCAGTGTTAATCACTGAGGCTCCCGCAGGGTTCAGTGTTAATCACTGAGACTCCCACAGGGTTCAGTGTTAATCACTGAGACTCCCACAGGGTTCAGTGTTAATCACTGAGACTCCCACAGGGTTCAGTGTTAATCACTGAGACTCCCACAGGGTTCAGTGTTAATCACCGGGACTCCCACAGGGTTCAGTGTTAATCACTGAGGCTCCCACAGGGTTCAGTGTTAATCACTGAGACTCCCACAGAGTTCAGTGTTAATCACCGAGACTCCCAGAGGGTTCAGTGTTAATCACTGAGACTCCCACAGGGTTCAGTGTTAATCACTGAGCCTCCCACAGGGTTCAGTGTTAATCACTGAGACTCCCACAGGGTTCAGTGTTAATCACTGATACTCCCATAGGGTTCAGTGTTAATCACTGAGACTCCCACAGGGTGCAGTGTTAATCACTGAGACTCCCACAGGGTTCAGTGTTAATCACTGAAGAATCCCACAGGGTTCAGTGTTAATCACTGAGACTCCCACAGGGTTCAGTGTTAATCACTGAGACTCCCACAGGGTTCAGTGTTAATCACTGACACTCCCACAGGATTCAGTGTTAATCACTGAGACTCCCACAGGGTTCAGTGTTAATCACTGAAGAATCCCACAGGGTTCAGTGTTAATCTCTGAGACTCCCACAGGGTTCAGTGTTAATCACTGACACTCCCACAGGATTCAGTGTTAATCACTGAGACTCCCAAAGGGTTCAGTGTTAATCACTGAAGAATCCCACAGGGTTCAGTGTTAATCTCTGAGACGCCCACAGGGTTCAGTGTTAATCACTGAGACTCCCGCAGGGTTCAGTGTTAATCACTGAGACTCCCGCAGGGTTCAGTGTTAATCACTGAGACTCACAGAGCCAGACTAAGGCTCCCACATGGCTCAGTGTTAATCACTGAGGCTCACAGAGCCAGACCAACGCTCCCACAGGGTTCAGTGTTAATCACTGAGACTCCCACAGGGTTCAGTGTTAATCACTCAGGCTCACAGAGCCAGACTAAGGCACCCTCACACAGGGTTCAGTGTTAATCACTGAGACTCACAGAGCCAGACTAAGGCTCCCACAAGGTTCAGTGTTAATCACTGAGGCTCACAGAGCCAGACTGAGGCTCCCACAGGGTTCAGTGTTAATTACTGAGGCTCACAGAGCCAGACTGAGGCTCCCATAGGGTTCAGTGTTAATCGCTGAGACTCACAGAGCCAGACTATGACTCCCACAGGATTCAATGTTAATCACTGAGGCTCGCAGAGGTAGGCTGAGACTCCCACAGGGTTCAGTGTTAATCACTGAGACTCCTACAGGGTTCAGTGTTAATCACTGAGACCCACACAGGGTTCAGTGTTTATCACTGAGGCTCCCACAGGGTTCAGTGTTAATCACTGAGACTCCCACAGGGTTCAGTGTCAATCACTGAGACTCCCACAGGGTTCAGTGTTAATCACTGAGACTCCCACAGGGTTCAGTGTTAATCACTGAAGACTCCCGCAGGGTTCAGTGTTAATCACTGAGACTCCCACAGGGTTCAGTGTTAATCACTGAGACCCACACAGGGTTCAGTGTTAATCACTGAGACTCCCACAGGGTTCAGTGTTAATCACTGAGACTCCCACAGGGTTCAGTGTTAATCACTGAGACTCCCACAGGGTTCAGTGTTAATCACTGAAGACTCCCACAGGGTTCAGTGTTAATCACTGAGACTCCCACAGGGTTCAGTGTTAATCACTGAGGCTCCCACAGGGTTCAGTGTTAATCACTGAGGCTCCCGCAGGGTTCAGTGTTAATCACTGAGACTCCCACAGGGTTCAGTGTTAATCACTGAGACTCCCACAGGGTTCAGTGTTAATCTCTGAGACTCCCACAATGTTCAGTGTTAATCACTGAGAGACTCCCACAGGGTTCAGTGTCGATCACTGAGACTCCCACAGGGTTCAGTGTCGATCACTGAGACTCCCACAGGGTTCAGTGTTAGTCACTGAGACTCCCACAGGGTTCAGTGTTAATCACTGAAGACTCCCACAGGGTTCAGTGTTAATCACTAAGAGACTCCCACAGGGTTCAGTGTTAATCTCTGAGACTCCCACAGGGTTCAGTGTTAGCCACTGAGAGACTCCCACAGGGTTCAGTGTTAATCACTGAGACTCCCACAGGGTTCAGTGTTAATCACTGATACTCCCATAGGGTTCAGTGTTAATCACTGAGACTCCCACAGGGTGCAGTGTTAATCACTGAGACTCCCACAGGGTTCAGTGTTAATCACTGAAGAATCCCACAGGGTTCAGTGTTAATCACTGAGACTCCCACAGGGTTCAGTGTTAATCACTGAGACTCCCACAGGGTTCAGTGTTAATCACTGACACTCCCACAGGATTCAGTGTTAATCACTGAGACTCCCACAGGGTTCAGTGTTAATCACTGAAGAATCCCACAGGGTTCAGTGTTAATCTCTGAGACTCCCACCGGGTTCAGTGTTAATCACTGAGACTCCCGCAGGGTTCAGTGTTAATCACTGAGACTCCCACAGGGTTCAGTGTTAATCACTGACACTCCCACAGGATTCAGTGTTAATCACTGAGACTCCCACAGGGTTCAGTGTTAATCACTGAAGAATCCCACAGGGTTCAGTGTTAATCTCTGAGACGCCCACAGGGTTCAGTGTTAATCACTGAGACTCCCGCAGGGTTCAGTGTTAATCACTGAGACTCCCGCAGGGTTCAGTGTTAATCACTGAGACTCACAGAGCCAGATTAAGGCTCCCACATGGCTCAGTGTTAATCACTGAGGCTCACAGAGCCAGACCAACGCTCCCACAGGGTTCAGTGTTAATCACTGAGACTCCCACAGGGTTCAGTGTTAATCACTCAGGCTCACAGAGCCAGACTAAGGCACCCTCACACAGGGTTCAGTGTTAATCACTGAGACTCACAGAGCCAGACTAAGGCTCCCACAGGGTTCAGTGTTAATCACTGAGGCTCACAGAGCCAGACTGAGGCTCCCACAGGGTTCAGTGTTAATCACTGAGGCTCACAGAGCCAGACTAAGACTCACACAGGGTTCAGTGTTAATTACTGAGGCTCACAGAGCCAGACTAAGGCTCCCACAGGGCTCAGTGTTAATCACTGAGGCTCACAGAGCCAGACTGAGGCTCCCACAGGGTTCAGTGTTAATCACTGAGACTCCCACAGGGTTCAGTCTTAATCACTGAGGCTCACAGAGCCAGACTAAGGCTCCCACAGGGTTCAGTGTTAATCACTGAGACTCCCACAGGGTTCAGTGTTAATCACTGAGACTCCCACAGGGTTCAGTGTAAATGAGTGAGGCTCCCGCAGGGTTCAGTGTTAATCACTGAGACTCCCACAGGGTTCAGTGTTAATCACTGAGGCTCCCACAGGGTTCAGTGTTAATCACTGAGGCTCCCACAGGGTTCAGTGTTAATCACTGAGGCTCACAGAGCCAGACTAAGGCTCCCATAGGGTTCAGTGTTAATCACTGAGACTCACAGAGCCAGGCTGAGGCTCCCACAGGGCTCAGTGTTAATCACTGAGACTCACACAGGGTTCAGTGTTAATCACTGAGGCTCCCACAGGGTTCAGTGTTAATCACTGAGACTCACACAGGGTTCAGTGTTAATCACTGAGGCTCCCACAGGGTTCAGTGTTAATCACTGAGACTCCCACAGGGTTCAGTGTTAATCACTGAGACTCCCACAGGGTTCAGTGTTAATCACTGAGACTCCCACAGGGTTCAGTGTTAATCACTGAGACTCCCACAGGGTTCAGTGTTAATCACTGAGACTCCCACAGGGTTCAGTGTTAATCACCGGGACTCCCACAGGGTTCAGTGTTAATCACTGAGGCTCCCACGGGGTTCAGTGTTAATCACTGAGACTCCCACAGGGTTCAGTGTTAATCACCGAGACTCCCAGAGGGTTCAGTGTTAATCACTGAGACTCCCACAGGGTTCAGTGTTAATCACTGAGACTCCCACAGGGTTCAGTGTTAATCACTGAGACTCCCACAGGGTTCAGTGTTAATCACTGATACTCCCATAGGGTTCAGTGTTAATCACTGAGACTCCCACAGGGTGCAGTGTTAATCACTGAGACTCCCACAGGGTTCAGTGTTAATCACTGAAGAATCCCACAGGGTTCAGTGTTAATCACTGAGACTCCCACAGGGTTCAGTGTTAATCACTGAGACTCCCACAGGGTTCAGTGTTAATCACTGACACTCCCACAGGATTCAGTGTTAATCACTGAGACTCCCACAGGGTTCAGTGTTAATCACTGAAGAATCCCACAGGGTTCAGTGTTAATCTCTGAGACTCCCACAGGGTTCAGTGTTAATCACTGAGACTCCCGCAGGGTTCAGTGTTAATCACTGAGACTCCCACAGGGTTCAGTGTTAATCACTGACACTCCCACAGGATTCAGTGTTAATCACTGAGACTCCCACAGGGTTCAGTGTTAATCACTGAAGAATCCCAAAGGGTTCAGTGTTAATCTCTGAGACGCCCACAGGGTTCAGTGTTAATCACTGAGACTCCCGCAGGGTTCAGTGTTAATCACTGAGACTCCCGCAGGGTTCAGTGTTAATCACTGAGACTCACAGAGCCAGATTAAGGCTCCCACATGGCTCAGTGTTAATCACTGAGGCTCACAGAGCCAGACCAACGCTCCCACAGGGTTCAGTGTTAATCACTGAGACTCCCACAGGGTTCAGTGTTAATCACTCAGGCTCACAGAGCCAGACTAAGGCACCCTCACACAGGGTTCAGTGTTAATCACTGAGACTCACAGAGCCAGACTAAGGCTCCCACAGGGTTCAGTGTTAATCACTGAGGCTCACAGAGCCAGACTGAGGCTCCCACAGGGTTCAGTGTTAATCACTGAGGCTCACAGAGCCAGACTAAGACTCACACAGGGTTCAGTGTTAATTACTGAGGCTCACAGAGCCAGACAAAGGCTCCCACAGGGCTCAGTGTTAATCACTGAGGCTCACAGAGCCAGACTGAGGCTCCCACAGGGTTCAGTGTTAATCACTGAGACTCCCACAGGGTTCAGTCTTAATCACTGAGGCTCACAGAGCCAGACTAAGGCTCCCACAGGGTTCAGTGTTAATCACTGAGACTCCCACAGGGTTCAGTGTTAATCACTGAGACTCCCACAGGGTTCAGTGTAAATGAGTGAGGCTCCCGCAGGGTTCAGTGTTAATCACTGAGACTCCCACAGGGTTCAGTGTTAATCACTGAGGCTCCCACAGGGTTCAGTGTTAATCACTGAGGCTCCCACAGGGTTCAGTGTTAATCACTGAGGCTCACAGAGCCAGACTAAGGCTCCCATAGGGTTCAGTGTTAATCACTGAGACTCACAGAGCCAGGCTGAGGCTCCCACAGGGCTCAGTGTTAATCACTGAGACTCACACAGGGTTCAGTGTTAATCACTGAGGCTCCCACAGGGTTCAGTGTTAATCACTGAGACTCACACAGGGTTCAGTGTTAATCACTGAGGCTCCCACAGGGTTCAGTGTTAATCACTGAGGCTCCCGCAGGGTTCAGTGTTAATCACTGAGACTCCCACAGGGTTCAGTGTTAATCACTGAGACTCCCACAGGGTTCAGTGTTAATCACTGAGACTCCCGCAGGGTTCAGTGTTAATCACTGAGACTCACAGAGCCAGATTAAGGCTCCCACATGGCTCAGTGTTAATCACTGAGGCTCACAGAGCCAGACCAACGCTCCCACAGGGTTCAGTGTTAATCACTGAGACTCCCACAGGGTTCAGTGTTAATCACTCAGGCTCACAGAGCCAGACTAAGGCACCCTCACACAGGGTTCAGTGTTAATCACTGAGACTCACAGAGCCAGACTAAGGCTCCCACAGGGTTCAGTGTTAATCACTGAGGCTCACAGAGCCAGACTGAGGCTCCCACAGGGTTCAGTGTTAATCACTGAGGCTCACAGAGCCAGACTAAGACTCACACAGGGTTCAGTGTTAATTACTGAGGCTCACAGAGCCAGACTAAGGCTCCCACAGGGCTCAGTGTTAATCACTGAGGCTCACAGAGCCAGACTGAGGCTCCCACAGGGTTCAGTGTTAATCACTGAGACTCCCACAGGGTTCAGTCTTAATCACTGAGGCTCACAGAGCCAGACTAAGGCTCCCACAGGGTTCAGTTTTAATCACTGAGACTCCCACAGGGTTCAGTGTTAATCACTGAGACTCCCACAGGGTTCAGTGTAAATGAGTGAGGCTCCCGCAGGGTTCAGTGTTAATCACTGAGACTCCCACAGGGTTCAGTGTTAATCACTGAGGCTCCCACAGGGTTCAGTGTTAATCACTGAGGCTCCCACAGGGTTCAGTGTTAATCACTGAGGCTCACAGAGCCAGACTAAGGCTCCCATAGGGTTCAGTGTTAATCACTGAGACTCACAGAGCCAGGCTGAGGCTCCCACAGGGCTCAGTGTTAATCACTGAGACTCACACAGGGTTCAGTGTTAATCACTGAGGCTCCCACAGGGTTCAGTGTTAATCACTGAGACTCACACAGGGTTCAGTGTTAATCACTGAGGCTCCCACAGGGTTCAGTGTTAATCACTGAGACTCCCACAGGGTTCAGTGTTAATCACTGAGACTCCCACAGGGTTCAGTGTTAATCACTGAGACTCCCACAGGGTTCAGTGTTAATCACTGAGACTCCCACAGGGTTCAGTGTTAATCACTGAGACTCCCACAGGGTTCAGTGTTAATCAGTGGGACTCCCACAGGGTTCAGTGTTAATCACTGAGGCTCCCACAGGGTTCAGTGTTAATCACTGAGACTCCCACAGGGTTCAGTGTTAATCACCGAGACTCCCAGAGGGTTCAGTGTTAATCAATGAGACTCCCACAGGGTTCAGTGTTAATCACTGAGACTCCCACAGGGTTCAGTGTTAATCACTGAGACTCCCGTAGGGTTCAGTGTTAATCAATGATACTCCCATAGGGTTCAGTGTTAATCATTGAGACTCCCACAGGGTTCAATGTTAATCATTGAGACTCCCACAGGGTTCAGTGTTAATCACTGAAGAATCCCACAGGGTTCAGTGTTAATCACTGAGACTCCCACAGGGTTCAGTGTTAATCACTGAGACTCCCACAGGGTTCAGTGTTAATCACTGACACTCCCACAGGATTCAGTGTTAATCACTGAGACTCCCACAGGGTTCAGTGTTAATCACTGAAGAATCCCACAGGGTTCAGTGTTAATCTCTGAGACTCCCACAGGGTTCAGTGTTAATCACTGAGACTCCCGCAGGGTTCAGTGTTAATCACTGAGACTCCCACAGGGTTCAGTGTTAATCACTGACACTCCCACAGGATTCAGTGTTAATCACTGAGACTCCCACAGGGTTCAGTGTTAATCACTGAAGAATCCCACAGGGTTCAGTGTTAATCTCTGAGACGCCCACAGGGTTCAGTGTTAATCACTGAGACTCCCGCAGGGTTCAGTGTTAATCACTGAGACTCCCGCAGGGTTCAGTGTTAATCACTGAGACTCACAGAGCCAGATTAAGGCTCCCACATGGCTCAGTGTTAATCACTGAGGCTCACAGAGCCAGACCAACGCTCCCACAGGGTTCAGTGTTAATCACTGAGACTCCCACAGGGTTCAGTGTTAATCACTCAGGCTCACAGAGCCAGACTAAGGCACCCTCACACAGGGTTCAGTGTTAATCACTGAGACTCACAGAGCCAGACTAAGGCTCCCACAGGGTTCAGTGTTAATCACTGAGGCTCACAGAGCCAGACTGAGGCTCCCACAGGGTTCAGTGTTAATCACTGAGGCTCACAGAGCCAGACTAAGACTCACACAGGGTTCAGTGTTAATTACTGAGGCTCACAGAGCCAGACAAAGGCTCCCACAGGGCTCAGTGTTAATCACTGAGGCTCACAGAGCCAGACTGAGGCTCCCACAGGGTTCAGTGTTAATCACTGAGACTCCCACAGGGTTCATTCTTAATCACTGAGACTCACAGAGCCAGACTGAGGCTCCCACAGGTTTCAGTGTTAATCAATGAGACTCCCATAGGGTTCAGTGTTAATCAGTGAGACTCCCACAGGGTTCAGTGTAAATGAGTGAGGCTCCCGCAGGGTTCAGTGTTAATCACTGAGACTCCCACAGGGTTCAGTGTTAATCACTGAGGCTCCCACAGGGTTCAGTGTTAATCACTGAGGCTCCCACAGGGTTCAGTGTTAATCACTGAGGCTCACAGAGCCAGACTAAGGCTCCCATAGGGTTCAGTGTTAATCACTGAGACTCACAGAGCCAGGCTGAGGCTCCCACAGGGCTCAGTGTTAATCACTGAGACTCACACAGGGTTCAGTGTTAATCACTGAGGCTCCCACAGGGTTCAGTGTTAATCACTGAGACTCACACAGGGTTCAGTGTTAATCACTGAGGCTCCCACAGGGTTCAGTGTTAATCACTGAGGCTCCCGCAGGGTTCAGTGTTAATCACTGAGACTCCCACAGGGTTCAGTGTTAATCACTGAGACTCCCACAGGGTTCAGTGTTAATCACTGAGACTCCCACAGGGTTCAGTGTTAATCACTGAGACTCCCACAGGGTTCAGTGTTAATCACCGGGACTCCCACAGGGTTCAGTGTTAATCACTGAGGCTCCCACAGGGTTCAGTGTTAATCACTGAGACTCCCACAGGGTTCAGTGTTAATCACCGAGACTCCCAGAGGGTTCAGTGTTAATCACTGAGACTCCCACAGGGTTCAGTGTTAATCACTGAGACTCCCACAGGGTTCAGTGTTAATCACTGAGACTCCCACAGGGTTCAGTGTTAATCACTGATACTCCCATAGGGTTCAGTGTTAATCACTGAGACTCCCACAGGGTGCAGTGTTAATCACTGAGACTCCCACAGGGTTCAGTGTTAATCACTGAAGAATCCCACAGGGTTCAGTGTTAATCACTGAGACTCCCACAGGGTTCAGTGTTAATCAGTGAGACTCCCACAGGGTTCAGTGTTAATCACTGACACTCCCACAGGATTCAGTGT
The DNA here is from genome assembly GCF_010993605.1 of Petromyzon marinus. Lineage (NCBI taxonomy): Eukaryota > Metazoa > Chordata > Hyperoartia > Petromyzontiformes > Petromyzontidae > Petromyzon > Petromyzon marinus. The sequence continues at coordinate 39,988 of NW_022639006.1, read as the reverse complement.
TAATCACTGAGACTCCCACAGGGTTCAGTGTTAATCACTGAAGAATCCCACAGGGTTCAGTGTTAATCTCTGAGACTCCCACAGGGTTCAGTGTTAATCACTGAGACTCCCGCAGGGTTCAGTGTTAATCACTGAGACTCCCACAGGGTTCAGTGTTAATCACTGACACTCCCACAGGATTCAGTGTTAATCACTGAGACTCCCACAGGGTTCAGTGTTAATCACTGAAGAATCCCACAGGGTTCAGTGTTAATCTCTGAGACGCCCACAGGGTTCAGTGTTAATCACTGAGACTCCCGCAGGGTTCAGTGTTAATCACTGAGACTCCCGCAGGGTTCAGTGTTAATCACTGAGACTCACAGAGCCAGATTAAGGCTCCCACATGGCTCAGTGTTAATCACTGAGGCTCACAGAGCCAGACCAACGCTCCCACAGGGTTCAGTGTTAATCACTGAGACTCCCACAGGGTTCAGTGTTAATCACTCAGGCTCACAGAGCCAGACTAAGGCACCCTCACACAGGGTTCAGTGTTAATCACTGAGACTCACAGAGCCAGACTAAGGCTCCCACAGGGTTCAGTGTTAATCACTGAGGCTCACAGAGCCAGACTGAGACTCCCACAGGGTTCAGTGTTAATCACTGAGACTCACAGAGCCAGACTAAGGGGAGGGAAGCCTCGACGCTTGACCCCACGCTTCCTGCAGGTGGATTGGAGGAAGTGGCGGATCTCGCCGGGAGCGTCTTCCCGCTACACCACCCCCCCCCCCCCCCCCCCCTGTGGGTGGGCCTCGAGACAGGCCGGTCCCTTCACCTGATGAGGGCCGCTTGTGTTGTGGCCGAAACGTCGTGGATTTTTCTTGTTTTACTTCTTTTTCTACCTACTGCTACGTGGTGACTTTACCGAATAGAACCAAAGAGTGTGGGTGGGCCTCGTCGGCATCGTCGGCGTCCGGTGGGTGGGCCTCTTCGTTGGCGTCCGGTGGCTCGGCCTCGTCGCCACGGTCCCGTCGCCGCGTCCGGGCGGTCGAGGCTACACCACGTGAAATTACCAAGACACACACACACAGAGAGACGAGACTACATCACGTGAAAATACCAACACACACACACAGAGAGAGAGAAGGGGGTGATGCAGAGGTTCCAGGCCGCTTAACCACGCACACCTGGGGCGTGGTGGTGGTGAGTGCCGTAGGGACGGAGTCACCTGGTCAAGAACCAGAGAGAGACGAGGCTACATCACGTGAAAAGACCAACACACACACACACACAGAGAGAAGGGGGTGATGCAGAGGTACCAGGCCGCTAAACCACTGGGATGTTGGTGGCGGTGGTGGCGGTGGTGGCGGTGGTGGTGGCGGTGAGTGCCGTAGGGACGTTTGTTCGCCAGGTAAGCCACCGCCGCCCCATATACGAAGCCGCTGTTGTAGAAGGGCACCCCACAGTTTCCTGAAGATGTCCCCCCAGTGTGAGTTAGTGTGTGTGTGTCTACCTGTGTGTGTGGTGTGTGTGGGGAGCGGTGGGTGTAGCGGTTAGCGCTACGCTGCGCTATGAACCCGGCGACCCGGGTTCGATTGCCCACTCACGGCCAACACCGCCACAGTGACGATTATCTGAACCGGTACCGGGCCTCCCCTAGGTCGACTCTGCCTCAAATGAGTACCTGGTGCGGTGTGTAGTAAACATTGCCACTAGGGAGACAAAGGCGGCCGGGCGTGGTGCTGGCCACCCACCCCCTCCTGTGCTGTGCCGGCCTTCATAGGTGCTGCTCGCTAACAGCACTTGCCCCTACCGTCTGTTAAGGCTACACGGGGGATCTTTATCTGTGTGTGTGTGTCCGTGTGTGTGTAGCTCACAGGTGTTCCAGTGAACGTCTCCATTCGCCTGCAGCTGAACATGATGGTCAAAGGGGTCGAAGGAATATCGTGAGTTGTGAACACACACACAGACACACACACAGACACACAGACACATACACAGACACACACACACAGACATACACACACAACAACAACAACCGTCATTCGCCACTAAGTGGCGGTGACGTCACCACGACGCTTGTGCCAGGCCATGTGCACCTTGAGGCCACGTGAAGTGTCGAACGCCCGCGGGCAGGAGGTCACGGGGCAGACCCAGGTGCCACGGGTCGACTGTCTGAGATGACTGGCTGATGCACCACCTGTGCCTCCTACTGTACCAACTTGCTGCGCTTTAGCCACCCGGAGCTCTGCTCATTGTTGTGAGCGTCGCTCCTCCGTCCCTCTGTTGTTGTTGGAGGGCGACTACCTCCAACTGCCCAGTAGCAGCGTCCTTCACGAGCCTCCTCCACAGAGGCCGATCTTGACATCGCTGGTACCGGTCATCGGCAAGTCCACTCAGCTCCACGTCCTGCTGTACCACATCACTCCATCTCTCCTCTGCCGTGCCCGTTTAGCCCCCTCTATCCGGCCGAACAAAAGCTGTTTAGGAATGCGGTGGCTGGGCGTGCGGGCTACATGACCCAGACAACACAGCCTTGCCTGCCGGAGGAGCTCACTGATGGGACTTTGTCCAAATCTCTTAAGGATTTGTGAGCTCCTCACACAATCCAGCCTGGTTAAACCCAGGATGGATCGTAGGCAGGCCAGCCTAAATGTTTCTAACCGGCGAAGATGTTATATTAGGGGGGTCCATGTTTCGCAAGCGTATAGAAGGGAGGGATTGACTGTGGCCGAGAAGACCTGAAGCTTCGTACGGAGCGACAGACCAGGTAGCTTACACACAGCGTTACGCAACCGATGAAAAGGTATTGCCGCTCGACTGATTTGGAGTGAGACCATCCCTTGACCGCACCCAGGCATCGATCAGCCTCCCATTGTATCTGTACCAGATGGAAATTTCTCTGGTACAGCTGTTGAAGGCTTCATGAACTACGTGGTCGAAATAGATGTTAAATAATGTGGGAGCCAGAGGACATCCCTGTCGCATCCCAAGGTGTACAGGGAATGGCTCTGACTCCGGCCACGTAGTTTTACCCGGGCCTGCTCACCATCATCAAGGTCCTTAATGATTGTGAGCAGAGGGTCAGGGACTCCAAAAGCACGAAGAACGACCCAGAGCCCAGGCCTACTGATGGTGTCATAGGCCTTGACAAGGTCAATAAAGGAGAGATGTAGGTCTTGTTGGAATTCCCTATACGTCTGCTGTAGCAGACGGACAAAAAATATGGCATCTGTGTAATTCAGCTGATGTTGTGTGGATGCGCCGATGCCGGAACAGCGTGTTGGTAATTATAAGCCCATGGGCTGCACAAAAATCTAGCAGCCTCGTGCCGTTGTAATTGACTTGATCTGGCCCATGCCTTCCAATCACTCCAGACCAGGTGCCAGCATCATGACCAACTGTGGGGTTGAAGTGACCCAACAAGATGACTCTATCCCGAGGGGCCACTTTAGCTAGCACCTGTGACAGGAGGTCATAGAAGGCATCTGACTCATCGGCCTTGCCTGCATCCCTCCACGGATGTTCGTCTTCGGTGGGGGCATAAGTAACCACGACCACCACTCCTCGCCTCCGGTTGATGGGAAGGCGAGCCCAAAGTAGCCTGGGGCTTACAGCTTCCCACACCTTACCGCCACGCTCCCACGCCCCCTTTCATTCTTTTGTTCAGAAAAAGAGTCACTCCCTGTTGTTTGGCAGTCTGCTGCCCCGAGAAGAGGACTGTCCACTCCTCATGGTGGCAGGAGCCAGAGCCGGTCCACCGGACCTCGTGAATGCCACAGAGATCCAGGCGGTACCGGTCCAGCTCCCGACAGAGGAGTGGGCAGCCTCTCCTCCGCAGTGAGCGTTCGAACATTCCACGTGGCCATCCGGTAGTGGCTTGTCGTTGTGTCTGGAGGAGCCCCGAGGGTAGAGATTCAATCTCCTGGCTCTGCCAAATTGGGGGGTTTGGCCAGGAGACGTTGTAGACGCCTGGCCCCCCGCCGGGGCCTCTGGCACAAGCTTATTAGTTAAATTTTTCCTATTCTTAGGTCTTTCGGTAAAGTCACGTTGAAGGGAAACAATAAAATAATAAAATATATATGCTTTATTATTTTATTGTTTCCCTTCAACGTGGTGGTGACTTTACCGAAAGAACCAAGAATATGAATCGCTGCAGTCACGAAAGCTTCGAATCAAAAATTTTACATTTTTCCGTCATGGTTTAGTGTTAACGAATTGAAGGTGGAGGGGGTTACCAGCCCCTCGCGCCCATCCACACACGCACAAAGACACACGTATACAACAACAGCAACAACAACAACAACAACCGCCATTCGCCACTAAGTGGCGGTGACAGTCACCGTGACGCTTGTGCCAAGGCCATACACACACACGCACACAGAGGCACGCACCGCACGCTTGCACGCCACTTTTTTGCCGAATTCACGGGGGGTAACGACAGCATTGCCATCGCGAATTTCCGTAATCTCGCGGTCCGTAAAACGACGACTCTCGTGCGGTGCTGCCCATTTTGCCTGCAGAACCTCGGGGACGATCAAGCCGGTGATCCTGCCGATACTTTGGTTCGAAGAGGTGAGTGACCTTCGGCCATTGTCAACCTCGCATCCACCCAGAGACACGGCCGTCGTGAATCCCGCTCAGTGACACGTCCACCGTGAACCCCACTCAGTGACACGTCCACCGTGAACCCCACTCAGAGACACGTCCATCGTGAACCCCACTCAGTGACACGTCCACCGTGAACCCCACTCAGTGACACGTCCACCGTGAACCCCACTCAGTGACACGTCCATCGTGAACCCCTCTCAGTGACACGGCCATCGTGAACCCCACTCAGAGACACGTCCATCGTGAACCCCACTCAGTGACACGTCCATCGTGAACCCCACTCAGAGACACGTCCATCGTGAACCCTACCCAGAGACACGTCCATCGTGAACCCCACTCAGAGACACGTCCATCGTGAACCCCACTCAGTGACACGGCCATCGTGAACCCCACTCAGAGACACGTCCATCGTGAACCCCACTCAGTGACACGTCCACCGTGAACCCCACTCAGTGACACGTCCATCGTGAACCCCACTCAGTGACACGTCCATCGTGAACCCCACTCAGTGACACGTCCATCGTGAACCCCACTCAGTGACACGGCCATCGTGAACCCCACTCAGTCACACGTCCATCGTGAACCCCACTCAGTGACACGTCCATCGTGAACCCCACTCAGTGACACGTCCATCGTGAACCCCACTCAGAGGACACGTCCATCGTGAACTCCACTCAGTGACACGTCCATCGTGAACCCCACTCAGTGACACGTCCATCGTGAACCCCACTCAGTGACACGTCCATCGTGAACCCCACCCAGAGACACGTCCATCGTGAACCCCACTCAGTGACACGTCCATCGTGAACCCCACTCAGTGACACGGCCATCGTGAACCCCACCCAGAGACACGTCCATCGTGAACCCCACTCAGTGACACGTCCATCGTGAACCCCACTCAGTGACACGTCCATCGTGAACCCCACTCAGTGACACGTCCATCGTGAACCCCACTCAGTGACACGTCCATCGTGAACCCCACTCAGTGACACGGCCATCGTGAACCCCACTCAGTGACACGTCCATCGTGAACCCCACTCAGTGACACGTCCATCGTGAACCCCACTCAGAGACACGGCCATCGTGAACCCCACTCAGTGACACGTCCATCGTGAACCCCACTCAGTGACACGTCCATCGTGAACCCCACTCAGTCACACGTCCATCGTGAACCCCACTCAGTCACACGTCCATCGTGAACCCCACCCACTGACACGTCCATCGTGAACCCCACTCAGTGACACGTCCATCGTGAACCCCACCCAGAGACACGGACATCGTGAACCCCACTCAGTGACACGTCCATCGTGAACCCCACCCACTGACACGTCCATCGTGAACCCCGTGTGTGTTTGTGTGTCCGTCGTTTCACACCCCCCCCTCCCCACCCTTCCCCCGTGGTGTCCAGAGCGGCCACATGGACGGCGAGCTGAGGGACGCCTTCTGGACCAACGTCGTTCTGCTGCCCCTCATCATGGACGTGGTCCGCTACGGCCTCCTGGGCCTGGGCCTCGCCCTGGTGCTGACGGGGGCCGTGGCGCTGGCCGTGACGCGGCGCCACCGCGAGGTTCGTCGCCACCGCCGCCACGGGACGGGGCCTGCGGGGGAGGGGGCAAGCGCCGTGGATTAGTCGCGCGCGCGGGTGCCCAGCAGGGCCAGGGGGGAGGAGCCGAGTGGGGTTAGGGGCCCCAGCAGGGCCATGGGGAGGTGCCGAGTGGGGCGAGGGGCCCAGCAGGGCCAGGGGGGAGGAGCCGAGTGGGGCTAGGAGCCCCAGCAGGGCCAGGGGGGAGGAGCCGAGTGGGGCTAGGAGCCCCAGCAGGGCCATGGGGAGGTGCCGAGTTGGGCGAGGGGCCCAGCAGGGCCAGGGGGGAGGAGCCGAGTGGGGCTAGGAGCCCCAGCAGGGCCATGGGGAGGTGCCGAGTGGGGCGAGGGGCCCAGCAGGGCCAGGAGGGAGGAGCCGAGTGGGGCTAGGAGCCCAGCAGGGCCATGGGGAGGTGCCGAGTGGGGCGAGGGGCCCAGCAGGGCCAGGGGGGAGGAGCCGAGTGGGGCTAGGAGCCCAGCAGGGCCATGGGGAGGTGCCGATTGGGGCTAGGAGCCCAGCAGGGCCATGGGGAGGTGCCGAGTGGGGCGAGGGGCCCAGCAGGGCCAGGGGGGAGGAGCCGAGTGGGGCTAGGAGCCCCAGCAGGGCCAGGGGGGAGGAGCCGAGTGGGGCTAGGAGCCCAGCAGGGCCATGGGGAGGTGCCGAGTGGGGCGAGGGGCCCAGCAGGGCCAGGGGGGAGGAGCCGAGTGGGGCTAGGAGCCCCAGCAGGGCCAGGGGGAGGTGCCGATTTGGGTGAGTGGCCCAGCAGGGCCAGGGGGAGGAGCCGAGTGGGGCGAGGGGCCCAGCAGGGCCAGGACCGGTTGTTAAGATTAACGCTGTTGTCACACTGAGTGATGGTAGCTGTGGTGGCAGCGGTAGAGGTGGGGGTGGTGATGGTGGTGTTAGCGGCGATAGTGGTGGTAGTGATAGTGGTGATGGCGGTAGTAGTGGTGACAGTGGTGGTGGTGGCGCTGGTGGTGGTGACGGTGGTGGTGGTGGTCGTGGTGACGGTGGTGACGGTGGTGGTGCTGGCGGTGGCCACGGTGGTAACGGTGGCGGTGGTGACGATGGTGGTGGTGGTGGTGGTGACGGTGGTGGTGGTGACGGTGGTGACGGTGGTGGTGGCGCTGACGCTGGTGGTGGTGACGGTGGTGACGGTGGTGACGGTGGTGGTGGTGGTGACGCTGGTGGTGGTGACGGTGGTGACGGTGGTGGTGGCGGTGACGCTGGTGGTGGTGACGATGGTGGTGGTGACGCTGGTGGTGGTGACGCTGGTGGTGGTGACGATGGTGGTGGTGACGGTGGTGACGGTGGTGGTGGCGGTGACGCTGGTGGTGGTGACGATGGTGACGGTGACGGTGGTGACGGTGGTGGTGGCGCTGACGCTGGTGGTGGTGACGGTGGTGACGGTGGTGACGGTGGTGGTGGTGGTGACGCTGGTGGTGGTGACGGTGGTGACGGTGGTGGTGGCGGTGACGCTGGTGGTGGTGACGATGGTGGTGGTGACGCTGGTGGTGGTGACGCTGGTGGTGGTGACGCTGGTGGTGGTGACGGTGGTGACGGTGGTGGTGGCGGTGACGCTGGTGGTGGTGACGATGGTGGTGGTGACGCTGGTGGTGGTGACGCTGGTGGTGGTGGTGGCGCTGACGCTGGTGGTGGTGACGATGGTGGTGGTGACGCTGGTGGTGGTGACGCTGGTGGTGGTGGTGGCGCTGACGCTGGTGGTGGTGACGATGGTGACGCTGGTGGTGGTGGTGGCGCTGACGCTGGTGGTGGTGGTGGTGGTGACGCTGGTGGTGGTGGTGACGCTGGTGGTGGTGGTGACGCTGGTGGTGGTGGTGACGCTGGTGGTGGTGTCCTTCGCCCACAGACCGACGACGACGACGACGACGAGGAGGAGGACGACGAGAAGGGGGACAAGGGGGAGAAGGAGGCGGTGACGACGACACCGACGAAGAAGAAGAAGAAGATGATGAAGTGGCGGTTCAACAACAACAACAACAGCAGCAGCAGCAAGAAATACCGGGAGGTGAGCGGCAGCACCGCTCCACCTCCCGAGAAGATCACCAAGCTGTGAAGGCCTCGGGGGGAGGGGGGAGAGGGGAGAGGGGAGAGGGGGGGGGGGGGTACAGGGGAATCTCTCGCGGCCTTCAGGGACCTCTCGGGACCACCGTAAAGGACTTCCTCAATAATCTAGGACTTCGCCGAATCTTCCGGAATCCCGAGATGACTTGCAGGGACCTACCGGGAAGGTCTCCGCGAGCCTTCAGGAGTCTTTATTAGGGGCCCTTAGGGACCTCCAGGAATCTGTTGGCGGTGTTCACGAATCTCAAGGAATCTTCAGCGGCCTGGAGGGACCTCTAGGGACCACCATAAAGGACTTCCTGAATAATCTAGGACTTCCAGAATCCCGAGAGGACTTGCAGGGACCTCTGGGAATCTGTTGGCGGTGTTCACGAATCTCAAGGAATCTTCAGCAGTCCTCGGGACCACCGTAAAGGACTTGGCGTATAATCTAGGACTTCACCGAATCTTCCGGAAGGTCGAGAGGACTTGCAGGGACCTACCGGAAAGGTCTCCACGAGCCTTCAGGAGTCTTTATTAGGGGCCCTTAGGGACCTCCAGGAATCTGTTGGCGGTGTTCACGAATCTCAAGGAATCTTCAGCGGCCTTCAGGGACCTCTCGGGACCACCGTAAAGGACTTGATGAATAATCTAGGACTTCCGGAATCCCGAGACGACTTGCAGGGACCTCTGGGAATCTGCCGTGGGTATTAAGGAACCTTCAGGAATCTCGAGCGGCCTGGAGGGACATCTCAGGACCACCGTAAAGGACTTCGCGAATAATCTAGGACTTCACCGAATCTTCCGGAATCGCGAAAGGACTTGCAGGGACCTCTGGGAATCTGTTGGCGGTGTTCACGAATCTCATGGAATCTTCAGCGGCCTTCAGGGACCTCTAGGCACCACCTTAAAGGACTTCGCGAATAATCTACGACTTCCAGAATCCCGAGAGGACTTGCAGGGACCTACCGGAAAGGTCTTCGCTAATCTTCAGGAATCGCGAGAGGACTTACAGGGACCTCTGGAAATCTGCCGGGGGTATTAACGAACCTTCAGGAATCTCGAGCGGCCTTCAGGGACCTCTAGGGACCACCGTAAAGGACTTGGCGAATAATCTAGGACTTCGCCGAATCTTCCGGAAGGTCGAGAGGATTTGCAGGGACCTCTGGGAATCTGCCGTGGGTATTAACGAATCTTCAGGAATCTGCAGCGGCCTTCAGGGACCTCTAGGCACCACCGTAAAGGACTTCCGGAATCTTCCGGAATGTCGAGAGGACTTGCAGGGACCTACCGGAAAGGTCTCCGCGAGCCTTCAGGAGTCTTTATTAGGGGCCCTTAGGGACCTCCAGGAATCTGTTGGCGGTGTTCACGAATCTCAAGGAATCTTCAGCGGCCTTCAGGGACCTCTAGGGACCACCGTAAAGGACTTTGCGAATAATCTAGGACTTCACCGAATCTTCCGGAATCCCGAAAGGATTTGCAGGGACCTCTGGGAATCTGCCGGGGGTATTAACGAACCTTCAGGAATCTCGAGCGGCCTTCAGGGACATCTCAGGACCACCGTAAAGGACTTCGCGAATAATCTAGGACTTCACCGAATCTTCCGGAATCGCGAGAGGACTTGCAGGGACCTTTGGGAATCTGTTGGCGGTGTTCACGAATCTCAAGGAATCTTCAGCAGTCTTCAGGGACCTCTAGAGACCACTGTAAAGGACTTGGCGAATAATCTAGGAATCTTCCGGAATCCCAAGAGGACTTGCAGGGACCTACCGGAAAGGTCTCCGCGAGCCTTCAGGAGTCTTTATTAGGGGCCCTTAGGGACCTCTGGGAATCTGTTGGCGGTGTTCACGAATCTCAAGGAATCTTCAGCGGCCTTTAGGGACCTCTCGGGACCACCGTAAAGGACTTCGCGAATAATCTAGGACTTCACCGAAACTTCCGGAATGTCGAGAGGACTTGCAGGGACCTCTGGGAATCTGTTGGCGGTGTTCACGAATCTCAAGGAATCTCGAGCGGCCTTCAGGGACCTCTAGGGTCCACCGTAAAGGACTTCGCGAATAATCTAGGACTTCCGGAATCTTGAAAGGACTTGCAGGGACCTACCGGAAAGGTCTTCGCTAATCTTCAGGAATCGCGAGAGGACTTGCAGGGACCTCTGGGAATCTGTTGGCGGTGTTCACGAATCTTCAGGAATCTCGAGCGACATTCAGGGACCTCTCGGGGCCACCATTAAGTACTTCCCGAATCTTCCGGAATCCCGAGAGGACTTGCAGGGACCTACCGGAAAGGTCTCCGCGAGCCTTCAGGAGTCTTTATTAGGGGCCCTTAGGAACCTCCAGGAATCTGTTGGCGGTGTTCACGAATCTCAAGGAATCTCGAGCGGCCTTCAGGGACCTCTAGGCACCACCGTAAAGGACTTCCTGAATAATCTAGGACTTCGCCGAATCTTCGGGAAGGTCGAGAGGACTTGCAGGGACCTCTGGGAATCTGTTGGCGGTGTTCACGAATCTCAAGGAATCTTGAGCGGCATTCAGGGACCTCTCGGGACCACCATTAAGTACTTCCCGAATCTTCTGGAATGTCGGGAGGATTTGCAGGGACCTCTGGGAATCTGTTGGCAGTGTTCACGAATCTCAAGGAATCTTCAGCGGCCTGGAGGGACCTCTCGGGACCACCGTAAAGGACTTAGCGAATAATCTAGGACTTCACCGAATCTTCCGGAAGGTCGAGAAGACTTGCAGGGACCTCTGGGAATCTACCGTGGGTATTAACGAACCTTCAGGAATCTCGAGCGGCCTGGAGGGACATCTCAGGACCACCTTAAAGGACTTCTGAAATAATCTAGGACTTCGCCGAATCTTCCGGAATCGCGAGAGGACTTGCAGGGACCTCTGGGAATCTGTTGGCGGTGTTCACGAATCTCAAGGAACCTTCAGCGGCCTTCAGAGACCTCTAGGCACCACCGTAAAGGACTTCGCGAATAATCTAGGACTTCCGGAATCCCGAGAGGACTTGCAGGGACCTCTGGGAATCTGTTGGCGGTGTTCACGAATCTCAAGGAATCTTCAGCGGCCTTCAGGGACCTCTCGGGGCCACCGGGGATATTTGTGCATCCTCAGGAATTCTCGAAAGGCATTTTGGGGACATCCATGCACCTTCACGGGAAGGTCTTCGCGTGTCTTCAGGCAAACTTCGTAGGCACGCGGAAGCCCCTGGGAATCTGCCGGGCGATATTCACGAATCTGCAGGAATATCGAGGCGCCTCAAGGGGCCCTCGAGGAATCTCTTGGGGCGGCTTCGTCGATCTGCGGGAATCTCGAGGAACCCTTTAGGAACCTCTGGGGACCTCATGGAGGCCCTACGCGAAATCTTCAGGAATTTTGAGCGGCCTTCAGGGTAAAACTCAGGGGGACTTCTAGAAATGTTTAGAGGGGGGGGGGTCCGCCGTGGACGTTCGGCAGCATCCGTGGTGGTGGTGGTGGTGATGGTAGTGGTGGTGATGGTGATGATGGTGGTGGTGGTGGTGATGGTGGTGATGGTAGTGGTGATGGTGGTGGTGACGGTGATGGTGGTGATGGTGGTGGTGGTGATAGTGGTGGTGGTGGTGATGGTGGTAGTGATGGTGATGGTGGTGATGGTGGTGGTGGTGGTGATGGTGGTGGTGGCCACGGTGGTGACGGTGGTGATGGTGGTGGCGGTGGTGACGATGGTGATGGTGTTGGCCACGGTGGTGACGCTGGTGGTGGTGGTGGTGATGGCCACAGTGCTGACGCTGGTGGATTCCAGGAGCATCGAGGCACCTCCGCGGGCGGTTCTTCAAGAAGTTTCCAGACATCTCCTCCACACACGCGCTGACGTCTCCACACACGCGCTGATGTCTTACAACACCTCCTGACGTCTTAACAGGCCTCCTGATGTCTTAAAACACCTCCTGACGTCTTAACAGGCCTCCTGATGTCTTAAAACACCTCCTGATGTCTTAACAGGCCTCCTGATGTCTTACAACACCTCCTGACGTCTTAACAGGCCTCCTGATGTCTTACAACACCTCCTGACGTCTTAACAGGCCTCCTGATGTCTTACAACTCCTCCTGACGTCTTAACAGGCCTCCTGATGTCTTACAACACCTCCTGACGTCTTAACAGGACTCCTGATGTCTTACAACACCTCCTGACGTCTTAACAGGCCTCCTGATGTCTTACAACACCTCCTGACGTCTTGAAAGGCCTCCTGATGTCTTACAACACCTCCTGACGTCTTAACAGGCCTCCTGATGTCTTACAACACCTCCTGACGTCTTAACAGGCCTCCTGATGTCTTACAACACCTCCTGACGTCTTAACAGGCCTCCTGATGTCTTAAAACACCTCCTGACGTCTTAACAGGCCTCCTGATGTCTTAAAACACCTCCTGATGTCTTAACAGGCCTCCTGATGTCTTACAACACCTCCTGACGTCTTAACAGGCCTCCTGATGTCTTACAACACCTCCTGACGTCTTAACAGGCCTCCTGATGTCTTACAACTCCTCCTGACGTCTTAACAGGCCTCCTGATGTCTTACAATACCTCCTGACGTCTTAACAGGACTCCTGATGTCTTACAACACCTCCTGACGTCTTAACATGCCTCCTGATGTCTTACAACACCTCCTGACGTCTTGAAAGGCCTCCTGATGTCTTACAACACCTCCTGACGTCTTAACAGGCCTCCTGATGTCTTACAACACCTCCTGACGTCTTAACAGGCCTCCTGATGTCTTACAACACCTCCTGACGTCTTAACAGGCCTCCTGATGTCTTACAACACCTGATGTCTTACAACACCTCCTGACGTCTCCTAACAGGCCTCCTGACGTCTTAACAGGCCTCCTGATGTCTTACAACAGCTCCTGACGTCTTAACAGGCCTCCTGATGTCTTACAACACCTCCTGACGTCTTAACAGGCCTCCTGATGTCTTAAAACACCTCCTGACGTCTTAACAGGCCTCCTGATGTCTTACAACACCTCCTGACGTCTTAACAGGCCTCCTGATGTCTTACAACACCTCCTGATGTCTTAACAGGCCTCCTGATGTCTTACAACACCTCCTGACGTCTTAACAGGCCTCCTAATGTCTTACAACACCTCCTGACGTCTTAACAGGCCTCCTGATGTCTTACAACACCTCCTGACGTCTTAACAGGCCTCCTGATGTCTTACAACACCTGCTGACGTCTTAACAGGCCTCCTGATGTCTTAAAACACCTCCTGACGTCTTAACAGGCCTCCTGATGTCTTAAAACACCTCCTGATGTCTTAACAGGCCTCCTGATGTCTTACAACACCTCCTGACGTCTTAACAGGCCTCCTGATGTCTTACAACACCTCCTGACGTCTTAACAGGCCTCCTGATGTCTTACAACTCCTCCTGACGTCTTAACAGGCCTCCTGATGTCTTACAATACCTCCTGACGTCTTAACAGGACTCCTGATGTCTTACAACACCTCCTGACGTCTTAACAGGCCTCCTGATGTCTTACAACACCTCCTGACGTCTTGAAAGGCCTCCTGATGTCTTACAACACCTCCTGACGTCTTAACAGGCCTCCTGATGTCTTACAACACCTCCTGACGTCTTAACAGGCCTCCTGATGTCTTACAACACCTCCTGACGTCTTAACAGGCCTCCTGATGTCTTACAACACCTGATGTCTTACAACACCTCCTGACGTCTCCTAACAGGCCTCCTGACGTCTTAACAGGCCTCCTGATGTCTTACAACACCTCCTGACGTCTTAACAGGCCTCCTGATGTCTTACAACACCTCCTGACGTCTTAACAGGCCTCCTGATGTCTTAGAACACCTCCTGACGTCTTAACAGGCCTCCTGATGTCTTACAACAGCTCCTGACGTCTTAACAGGCCTCCTGATGTCTTACAACACCTCCTGACGTCTTAACAGGCCTCCTGATGTCTTAAAACACCTCCTGACGTCTTAACAGGCCTCCTGATGTCTTACAACACCTCCTGACGTCTTAACAGGCCTCCTGATGTCTTACAACACCTCCTGATGTCTTAACAGGCCTCCTGATGTCTTACAACACCTCCTGACGTCTTAACAGGCCTCCTGATGTCTTACAACACCTCCTGACGTCTTAACAGGCCTCCTGATGTCTTAGAACACCTCCTGACGTCTTAACAGGCCTCCTGATGTCTTAGAACACCTGCTGATGTCTTAACAGGCCTCCTGATGTCTTAAAACACCTCCTGATGTCTTACAACACCTCCTGACGTCTTAACAGGCCTCCTGATGTCTTACAACACCTCCTGACGTCTTGAAAGGCGTCCAAATGTCTCCATACACCCGCAGATGCCTCTTAAGACGTTTACATCTTATGATGTCTACAAACACCCTCCCCCCCCCCGCCCGGATCCCCCAATGTGTTGATAGACATCTCAGCGTCTCCAGACACATCCCGGACGCGTTGGGTATTCTTCACGTCGCCCCCTCACGATGCCTCCGACACGCCTTGAGACACCTTGGTGGGAAGGGCGAGGGCCCGGCTAGTCCCGGGCACATTCAGGGGATGCTGCCGATGACTTCAGATCCCCCGTGAGGCGTGCAGTGCCTTTCATTTTCGCGGGCGTCCATGTTGGTTAGTCCATTTTAGCGGGCGTCCATGTCGGTCAGTTCCTTTAGCGGGCATCCATGTTGATCAGTTCACTTAGCGGACATCCATGTTGATTAGTTCATTTAGCGGGCATCCACGTTGGTCAGTTCAGTTAGTGGGCATCCATGTTGGTCAGTTCATTTAGCGGGCATCCACGTCGGTCAGTTCATTTAGCGGGCATCCACGTTGGTCAGTTCATTTAGCGGGCGTCCATGTTGGTCGGTTCATTTAGCGGGCGTCCACGTTGGTCAGTTCAGTTAGCGGGCGTCCATGTTGGTCAGTTCATTTAGCGGGCATCCATGTTGGTCAGTTCATTTAGCGGGCATCCACGCTGGTCAGTTCATTTAGCGGGCACCCACGTTGGTCAGTTCACTTAGCAGACATCCATGTTGATTAGTTCATTTAGCGGGTGTCCACACTGGTCAGTTCATTTAGCGGGCGTCCACGTTGGTCATTTCAGTTAGCGGGCGTCCACGTTGGTCAGTTAATTTAGCGGGCGTCCACGTTGCTCAGTTCATTTAGCGGGGCGTCCATGTTGGTCAGTTCATTTAGCGGGCATCCACGTTGGTCAGTTCATTTAGCGGGCGTGCACGTTGGTCAGTTCATTTAGCGGGCGTCCACGTTGGTCAGTTCAGTTAGCGGGCATCCACGTTGGTCAGTTCATTTAGCGGGCGTCCACGTTGGTCAGTTCATTTAGCGGGGCGTCCATGTTGGTCAGTTCATTTAGCGGGCATCCACGTTGGTCAGTTCATTTAGCGGGCGTCCACGTTGGTCAGTTCATTTAGCGGGCGTCCACGTTGGTCAGTTCATTTAGCGGGCGTCCACGTTGGTCAGTTCAGTTAGCGGGCGTCCACGTTGGTCAGTTCATTTAGCGGGCGTCCACGTTGGTCAGTTCATTTAGCGGGGCGTCCATGTTGGTCAGTTCATTTAGCGGGCATCCACGTTGGTCAGTTCATTTAGCGGGCGTCCACGTTGGTCAGTTCATTTAGCGGGCGTCCACGCTGGTCAGTTCATTTAGCGGGCATCCATGTTAGTCAGTTCATTTAGCGGGCGTCCACGTTGGTCAGTTCATTTAGCGGGCATCCATGTTGATCAGTTCACTTAGCGGGCGTCCATGCTGGTCAGTTCATTTAGCGGGGCGTCCATGTTGGTCAGTTCATTTAGCGGGGCGTCCATGCTGGTCAGTTCATTTAGCGGGGCGTCCATGTTGGTCAGTTCATTTAGCGGGCGCCCACGTTGATTTTAATCTAAGCCAAGACAAGATCAGCGGTGGGCCTTCGTTGGCAGTGTTGAATCGGGCGAGGCGGCTTTGAAGACGTTGGCTTTATTTTATTTTTTATTTAAAGTCGAAAGATGGCGGGAAACGATGAAAATAATGACAATCGAACGTCGGGCTCGCCCCAAGTGACTGTTTGTGGATTCCAACGTCGGCCCAACGTCGGCTCCCGACGTTGACCGTGGTGGGGGGGGAGGGGCGTGGGGGGGGGGCGTGGGGGGGAGGGGCGTGGGGGGGAGGGGGCGTGCCTCTGGGTGCCTTGAAGTTGTTGATTCTGTGAAGTCAATGAACGAGACGGAGAATTTAGTGTTGGGTGGGGGGTGGTTGGAGAGGTGGGGGGAGGTGGGGGGGGGGTGGAGGGGGGTGGAGAGGGGGGAGGGAGGGAGGGGGAAGGAGGGAGGAGGGGGGGAGTTGAACGATGTTAATCCGTTTTAACAAATCTTTAACCTCATGGAGATTCTTGATTCAAAAATTGGAAATCCTCCCGGTGAGTGAGTGAGTCTGTGAGTGGTGAGTCTGTGGTGAGTCTGTGAGTGGTGAGTCTGTGGTGAGTCTGTGAGTGGTGAGTGAGTCTGTGTGGTGAGTCTGTGAGTCTGTGTGGTGAGTGTGAGTGGTGAGTCTGTGTGGTGAGTGAGTCTGTGAGTGGTGGTCTTGTGGTGAGTCTGTGAGTGGTGAGTGAGTCTGTGTGGTGAGTCTGTGAGTCTGTGTGGTGAGTGTGAGTGGTGAGTCTGTGTGGTGAGTGAGTCTGTGAGTGGTGAGTCTGTGGTGAGTCTGGTGAGTGAGTCTGTGAGTGGTGAGTCTGTGGTGAGTCTGTGAGTGGTGAGTCTGTGTGGTGAGTGAGTCTGTGAGTGGTGAGTCTGTGGTGAGTCTGTGAGTGGTGAGTGAGTCTGTGTGGTGAGTCTGTGAGTCTGTGTGGTGAGTGTGGGTGGTGAGTCTGTGTGGTGAGTGAGTCTGTGAGTGGTGAGTCTGTGGTGAGTCTGTGTAGTGAGTGAGTCTGTGAGTGGTGAGTCTGTGGTGAGTCTGTGAGTGGTGAGTCTGTGTGGTGAGTGAGTCTGTGAGTGGTGAGTGGTGAGTCTGTGGTGAGTCTGTGAGTGGTGAGTCTGTGGTGAGTCTGTGAGTGGTGAGTCTGTTGTGAGTCTGTGAGTGGTGAGTCTGTGGTGAGTGTGAGCGGTGAGTCTGTGTGGTGAGTGAGTCTGTGAGTGGTGAATCTGTGGTGAGTCTGTGGTGAGTGAGTGAGTCTGTGTGGTGAGTGAATCTGTGAGTGGTGAGTGAGTCTGTGAGTGGTGAGTCTGTGGTGAGTCTGTGAGTGGTGAGTCTGTGGGTCTCTTTAGCCAATCAGATATCAACGATGATGATAGCGATGACGATATCAATGATTTTGATCATGATTATGATATTCTTGGTTCTTTCGGCAGTCGAAACGTCGTAAGAATTGTATTGTTTTATATTTTATTATTTTATTGTTTCCCTTCTACGTGGTGGTGACTTTACCAAAAGAACCAAGAATAATAATTTATAGTTTTACAATAATTGTATTGTTTTATATTTTATTATTTTATTGTTTCCCTTCAACGTGGTGACTTTACCGAAAGAACCAAGAATAATAATTTAATTGTTTTACAATAAAATAATAAATTGATAAAATAAAATAACACAATAATATTTTTTATCAATTTATTATTTTATTCTCATTCTACGTGACTTTACCGAAAGAACCAAAGAAGATGAATCATTGCAGTCACGAAAGCTTTAAATCGAAATGTTTTACAATAATTTTATTATTTTATATTTTTATTATTTTATTGTTTCCCTTCTACGTGGTGGTGACTTTACCGAAAGAACCAAGAATAATAATTTAATTGTTTTACAATAATTTTATTGTTTTATATTTTTATTATTTTATTGTTTACCGAATATGAATCCCTGCAGTCACGAAAGCTTTAAATCAACATTTAATGATTATGATATAAACGATAGCAATCATGAGAGTGATGATAATGATATCAATGATACCGATCATGATAGCGATATTAATGATTGCGATCACAATGATATCGATCATGATACTGATTATCGTAGCGATGATGATATCAATGATAGCGAGTATTTTGATGAACACGATCATGATAGCGATGATGATATCAATGATAGCGAGTATTTTGATGAACACGATCATGATAGCGATGATGATATCAATGATAGCGAGTATTTTGATGAACACGATCATGATAGCGATGATGATATCAATGATAGCGAGTATTTTGATGAACACGATCATGATAGCGATGATGATATCAATGATAGCGAGTATTTTGATGAACATGATCATGATAGCGATGATGATATCAATGATAGCGAGTATTTTGATGAACACGATCATGATAGCGATGATATCAATGATAGCGATCATGATGATAGCGATGAATGCTCGTTAATTCTGCTTGTTATTGTGGGTGGGGTGGGTGGAGTGGGGTGGGTGGGTGGAGTGGGTGGATGGGTTGAGTGGGTGGGGTGGGTGGGTGGAGTGGGTGGATTGGCTGGGTGAGGTGGGTGGGTGGAGTGGGTGGGGTGGGTGGGTGGGGTTGGTG
The DNA here is from genome assembly GCF_010993605.1 of Petromyzon marinus. NCBI lineage: Eukaryota > Metazoa > Chordata > Hyperoartia > Petromyzontiformes > Petromyzontidae > Petromyzon > Petromyzon marinus. Next base: position 21,241 of record NW_022639006.1, on the reverse strand, counting down.
GAGTGGGTGGATTGGCTGGGTGGAGTGGGTGGGGTGGGTGGAGGAGTGGGTGGGGTGAGTGGGTTGGGTGAATTGATCGTCAGCTGTGATTTTTTTGACCGAGTGATTAAAAGAGCAAAATCGAGTGATGTCTCTCTTCTTACAGAGCGTGCGGTTCTCGTTCATCCAGCTGTGGATATACCCTGGTGATGATGGTGGTGGTGGTGATGGTGGTGGTGATGGTGGTGGTGATGGTGGTGATAATGGTGGTGGTAGTGGTGGTGGTGATGGTGGTGATGATGGTGGTGATGGTGGTGATGATGGTGGTGGTGATGGTGGTAGTGATGGTGGTGGTGATAATGGTGGTGGTGATGATGGTGGTGATGGTTGTGATGGTGTTGGTGGTGGTTGTGATGGTGGTGGTGATGGTTGTGATGGTGGTGGTGATGGTTGTGATGGTGGTGGTGATGCTGGTGGTGATGGTGGCGGTGGTGATGTTGGTGGTGGTGATGATGGTGGTGGTGAAGGTTGTGATGGTGGTGATGGTTGTGATGGTAGTGATGGTAGTGGTGATGGTGGTGTTGGTGGTGGTGATGGTTGATGGTGGTGTTGGTGGTGATGGTGATGGTGGTGGTGATGGTGGTGGTTGTGATGGTGGTGATGGTCGTGATGGTGATGATAGTCGTGATGGTGGTGATGGTGGTGGTTGTGATGGTCGTGATGGTGATGGTTGTGATGATGGTGGTGATGAGACACAGAGAGGGACACGTGGATTATAGAACACACGCTGGGTAGAGACATCACAATCACCACAATCACCACCACATTGATCTCCATCCAGCGCTGTGTAGCGGGGTAATAAACTGGAGGAAGTTTACTCTGAGGCATCACATTTATTGTAACATCAACGGGCAGCATCACAAATGGGTAACGGACCCTCTCATCCGGTACTCCACTGGAGGTCAGAGGGCGAACGAAACTGAATTTCTGGTTTTTAGGCCGAAACCGGCAGTTAAAAAATTACTTTCGATCGAAACCGGAAGTTGACAATTGACTTTCGGCCGAAACCGGAAGTTAAAATTTGACTTTCGCCCAAAACCGGAAGTTAAAAAGATTACTTTCGGCAGAAACCGGAAGTTAAAAGTTGACTTTCGGCAGAAACCGGAAGTTAAAAGTTGAGTTTCAGAAGAAACCGGAAGTTAACGCATTACCATTCGGCAAAACCGGAAGTAAAAATACTGTCGGCAGAAACCGGAAGTAAAAGGTTGACTTTCAACCGAAACCGGAAGTTAAAAATGTTCTTCCGGCAGAAACCGGAAGTTAAAATGTTGCTTTTCGGCCAAAACCGGAAGTTAAAATTTGACTTTCGGCCGAAACCGGAACTATGCCGAACGAGTCAATTTGCCAACTTTCACTGGTTACAAGCTGGAGCTTTCACTGGTTACAAGCTGCAGATTTCACTGGTTATAAGCTGCAACTTTCACTGGTTATAAGCTGGAGTCTTCACTGGTTATAAGCTGGAGTCTTCACTGGTTACAAGCTGGAGTCTTCACTGGTTATAAGCTGCAACTTTCACTGGTTATAAGCTGGAGTCTTCGCTGGTTATAAGCTGCAACTTTCACTGGTTATAAGCTGCAACTTTCACTGGTTATAAGCTGGAGTCTTCGCTGGTTATAAGCTGCAACTTTCACTGGTTATAAGCTGCAACTTTCACTGGTTATAAGCTGGAGTCTTCGCTGGTTATAAGCTGAAGTCTTCACTGGTTATAAGCTGGAGTCTTCACTGGTTACAAGCTGGAGTCTTCACTGGTTATAAGCTGGAGTCTTCACTGGTTATAAGCTGCAACTTTCACTGGTTACAAGCTGGAGCTTTCACTGGTTACAAGCTGGAGTCTTCACTGGTTATAAGCTGGAGCCTTCACTGGTTATAAGCTGCAACTTTCACTGGTTATAAGCTGCAACTTTCACTGGTTATAAGCTGGAGTCTTCACTGGTTACAAGCTGGAGTGTTCACTGTTTACAAGCTGGAGTATTCACTGGTTATAAGCTGCAGCTTTCACTGGTTATAAGCTGGAGTCTTCACTGGTTATAAGCTGCAACTTTCACTGGTTATAAGCTGGAGTCTTCACTGGTTACAAGCTGGAGTCTTCACTGGTTATGAGCTGCAACTTTCACTGGTTACAAGCTGGAGTCTTCACTGGTTACAAGCTGGAGCTTTCACTGGTTATAAGCTGGAGCTTTCACTGGTTATAAGCTGGAGTCTTCACTGGTTATAAGCTGGAGCCTTCACTGGTTATAAGCTGCAAACTTTCACTGGTTATAAGCTGCAGTCTTCACTGGTTATAAGCTGCAACTTTCACTGGTTATAAGCTGGAGTCTTCACTGGTTATAAGCTGGAGTCTTCAATGGTTATAAGCTGCAACTTTCACTGGTTATTAGCTGCAGCTTGCACTGGTTATAAGCTGGAGTCTTCACTGGTTACAAGCTGCAACTTTCACTGGTTATAAGCTGGAGTCTTCACTGGTTACAAGCTGGAGTCTTCACTGGTTATAAGCTGGAGTCTTCACTGGTTATAAGCTGGAGTCTTCACTGGTTATAAGCTGGAGTCTTCACTGGTTATAAGCTACAACTTTCACTGGTTACAAGCTACAACTTTCACTGGTTACAAGCTGCAACTTTCACTGGTTATAAGCTGGAGCCTTCACTGGTTATAAGCTGGAGCCTTCACTGGTTACAAGCTGGAGTCTTCACTGGTTATAAGCTGCAGCTTTCACTGGTTATAAGCTGGAGTTTTCACTGGTTATAAGCTGGAGTCTTCACTGGTTACAAGCTGCAGTCTTCACTGGTTATAAGCTGGAGTCTTCACTGGTTGCAAGCTGGAGTCTTCACTGGTTACAAGCTGCAACTTTCATTGGTTATAAGCTGCAACTTTCACTGGTTATAAGCTGGAGTCTTCACTGGTTATAAGCTGGAGTCTTCACTGGTTATAAGCTGCAACTTTCACTGGTTATAAGCTGGAGTCTTCACTGGTTATAAGCTGGAGCCTTCACTGGTTATAAGCTGGAGTCTTCACTGGTTACAATCTGCAGCTTTCACTGGTTATAAGCTGGAGACTTCACTGGTTATAAGCTGGAGTCTTCACTGGTTACAAGCTGCAACTTTCACTGGTGATAAGCTGGAGACTTCACTGGTCACAAGCTGGAGTCTTCACTGGTTACAAGCTGGAGTCTTCACTGGTTATAAGCTGGAGTCTTCACTGGTTATAAGCTGCAACTTTCACTGGTTACAAGCTGGAACTTTCACTGGTTATAAGCTGGAGTCTTCACTGGTTACAAGCTGGAGTCTTCACTGGTTATAAGCTGCAACTTTCACTGGTTATAAGCTGGAGTCTTTACTGGTTATAAGCTGCAGCTTTCACTGGTTACAAGCTGCAACTTTCACTGGTTATAAGCTGCAACTTTCACTGGTTATAAGCTGGAGTCTTCACTGGTTATAAGCTGCAACTTTCACTGGTTATAAGCTGGAGTCTTCAATGGTTATAAGCTGGAGTCTTCACTGGTTATAAGCTGCAACTTTCACTGGTTATAAGCTGCAACTTTCACTGGTTACAAGCTGCAACTTTCACTGGTTATAAGCTGGAGTCTTCACTGGTTACGAGCTGCAGCTTTCACTGGTTATAAGCTGGAGTCTTCACTGGTTATAAGCTGCAACTTTCACTGGTTATAAGCTGGAGTCTTCACTGGTTATAAGCTGGAGTCTTCACTGGTTACAAGCTGGAGTCTTCACTGGTTATAAGCTGCAACTTTCACTGGTTATAAGCTGGAGTCTTCGCTGGTTATAAGCTGCAACTTTCACTGGTTATAAGCTGCAACTTTCACTGGTTATAAGCTGGAGTCTTCGCTGGTTATAAGCTGCAACTTTCACTGGTTATAAGCTGCAACTTTCACTGGTTATAAGCTGAAGTCTTCACTGGTTATAAGCTGGAGTCTTCACTGGTTACAAGCTGGAGTCTTCACTGGTTATAAGCTGCAACTTTCACTGGTTACAAGCTGGAGCTTTCACTGGTTACAAGCTGGAGTCTTCACTGGTTATAAGCTGGAGCCTTCACTGGTTATAAGCTGCAACTTTCACTGGTTATAAGCTGCAACTTTCACTGGTTATAAGCTGGAGTCTTCACTGGTTACAAGCTGGAGTGTTCACTGTTTACAAGCTGGAGTATTCACTGGTTATAAGCTGCAGCTTTCACTGGTTATAAGCTGGAGTCTTCACTGGTTATAAGCTGCAACTTTCACTGGTTATAAGCTGGAGTCTTCACTGGTTACAAGCTGGAGTCTTCACTGGTTATGAGCTGCAACTTTCACTGGTTACAAGCTGGAGTCTTCACTGGTTACAAGCTGGAGCTTTCACTGGTTATAAGCTGGAGCTTTCACTGGTTATAAGCTGGAGTCTTCACTGGTTATAAGCTGGAGCCTTCACTGGTTATAAGCTGCAACTTTCACTGGTTATAAGCTGCAGTCTTCACTGGTTATAAGCTGCAACTTTCACTGGTTATAAGCTGGAGTCTTCACTGGTTATAAGCTGGAGTCTTCAATGGTTATAAGCTGCAACTTTCACTGGTTATTAGCTGCAGCTTGCACTGGTTATAAGCTGGAGTCTTCACTGGTTACAAGCTGCAACTTTCACTGGTTACAAGCTGCAACTTTCACTGGTTATAAGCTGGAGTCTTCACTGGTTATAAGCTGGAGTCTTCACTGGTTATAAGCTGGAGTCTTCACTGGTTATAAGCTACAACTTTCACTGGTTACAAGCTACAACTTTCACTGGTTACAAGCTGCAACTTTCACTGGTTATAAGCTGGAGCCTTCACTGGTTATAAGCTGGAGCCTTCACTGGTTACAAGCTGGAGTCTTCACTGGTTATAAGCTGCAGCTTTCACTGGTTATAAGCTGGAGTTTTCACTGGTTATAAGCTGGAGTCTTCACTGGTTACAAGCTGCAGTCTTCACTGGTTATAAGCTGGAGTCTTCACTGGTTGCAAGCTGGAGTCTTCACTGGTTATAAGCTACAACTTTCACTGGTTACAATCTGCAGCTTTCACTGGTTATAAGCTGGAGTCTTCACTGGTTACAAGCTGCAACTTTCATTGGTTATAAGCTGCAACTTTCACTGGTTATAAGCTGGAGTCTTCACTGGTTATAAGCTGGAGTCTTCACTGGTTATAAGCTGCAGCTTTCACTGGTTATAAGCTGGAGTCTTCACTGGTTATAAGCTGGAGCCTTCACTGGTTATAAGCTGGAGTCTTCACTGGTTACAATCTGCAGCTTTCACTGGTTATAAGCTGGAGACTTCACTGGTTATAAGCTGGAGTCTTCACTGGTTACAAGCTGCAACTTTCACTGGTGATAAGCTGGAGACTTCACTGGTCACAAGCTGGAGTCTTCACTGGTTACAAGCTGGAGTCTTCACTGGTTATAAGCTGGAGTCTTCACTGGTTATAAGCTGCAACTTTCACTGGTTACAAGCTGGAACTTTCACTGGTTATAAGCTGGAGTCTTCACTGGTTACAAGCTGGAGTCTTCACTGGTTATAAGCTGCAACTTTCACTGGTTATAAGCTGGAGTCTTTACTGGTTATAAGCTGCAGCTTTCACTGGTTACAAGCTGCAACTTTCACTGGTTATAAGCTGCAACTTTCACTGGTTATAAGCTGGAGTCTTCACTGGTTATAAGCTGCAACTTTCACTGGTTATAAGCTGGAGTCTTCAATGGTTATAAGCTGGAGTCTTCACTGGTTATAAGCTGCAACTTTCACTGGTTATAAGCTGGAGTCTTCACTGGTTATAAGCTGGAGTCTTCACTGGTTATAAGCTGGAGTCTTCACTGGTTACAAGCTGCAACTTTCACTGGTTATAAGCTGGAGTCTTCACTGGTTACAAGCTGCAACTTTCACTGGTTATAAGCTGGAGTCTTCACTGGTTATAAGACATCAGGCCTCCTGATGTCTTACAACACCTCCTGACGTCTTGAAAGGCCTCCTGATGTCTTACAACACCTCCTGACGTCTTAACAGGCCTCCTGATGTCTTACAACACCTCCTGACGTCTTAACAGGCCTCCTGATGTCTTACAACACCTCCTGACGTCTTAACAGGCCTCCTGATGTCTTACAACACCTCCTGACGTCTTAACAGGCCTCCTGATGTCTTACAACACCTCCTGACGTCTTAACAGGCCTCCTGATGTCTTACAACACCTCCTGTCCTGACGTCTTAACAGGCCTCCTGATGTCTTACAACACCTCCTGACGTCTTAACAGGCCTCCTGATGTCTTACAACACCTCCTGACGTCTTAACAGGCCTCGTGATGTCTTACAACACCTCCTGACGTCTTAACAGGCCTCCTGATGTCTTACAACACCTCCCGACGTCTTAACAGGCCTCCTGATGTCTTAACAGGCCTCCTGATGTCTTACAACACCTCCTGACATCTTAACAGGCCTCCTGATGTCTTACAACACCTCCTGACGTCTTAACAGGCCTCCTGATGTCTTACAACATCTCCTGACGTCTTAACAGGCCTCCTGATGTCTTACAACACCTCCTGACATCTTAACAGGCCTCATGATGTCTTAGAACACCTCCTGACGTCTTAACAGGCCTCCTGATGTCTTACAACACCTCCTGACGTCTTAACAGGCCTCCTGATGTCTTACAACACCTCCTGACGTCTTGAAAGGCCTCCTGATGTCTTACAACACCTCCTGACGTCTTAACAGGCCTCCTGATGTCTTACAACACCTCCTGACGTCTTAACAGGCCTCCTGATGTCTTACAACACCTCCTGACGTCTTAACAGGCCTCCTGATGTCTTAGAACACCTGATGTCTTACAACACCTCCTGACGTCTCCTAACAGGCCTCCTGACGTCTTAACAGGCCTCCTGATGTCTTACAACACCTCCTGACGTCTTAACAGGCCTCCTGATGTCTTACAACACCTCCTGACGTCTTAACAGGCCTCCTGATGTCTTAGAACACCTCCTGACGTCTTAACAGGCCTCCTGATGTCTTACAACAGCTCCTGACGTCTTAACAGGCCTCCTGATGTCTTACAACACCTCCTGACGTCTTAACAGGCCTCCTGATGTCTTAAAACACCTCCTGACGTCTTAACAGGCCTCCTGATGTCTTACAACACCTCCTGACGTCTTAACAGGCCTCCTGATGTCTTACAACACCTCCTGATGTCTTAACAGGCCTCCTGATGTCTTACAACACCTCCTGACGTCTTAACAGGCCTCCTAATGTCTTACAACACCTCCTGACGTCTTAACAGGCCTCCTGATGTCTTACAACACCTCCTGACGTCTTAACAGACCTCCTGATCTCTTACAACACCTCCTGACGTATTAACAGGCCTCCTGATGTCTTACAACACCTCCTGACGTCTTAACAGGCCTCCTGATGTCTTAGAACACCTCCTGACGTCTTAACAGGCCTCCTGATGTCTTAGAACACCTCCTGACGTCTTAACAGGCCTCCTGATGTCTTACAACACCTCCTGACGTCTTAACAGGCCTCCTGATGTCTTAGAACACCTCCTGACGTCTTAACAGGCCTCCTGATGTCTTAGAACACCTGCTGATGTCTTAACAGGCCTCCTGATGTCTTAAAACACCTCCTGATGTCTTACAACACCTCCTGACGTCTTAACAGGCCTCCTGATGTCTTACAACACCTCCTGACGTCTTAACAGGCCTCCTGATGTCTTACAACACCTCCTGACGTCTTGAAAGGCGTCCAAATGTCTCCATACACCCGCAGATGCCTCTTAAGACGTTTACATCTTATGATGTCTACAAACACCCCCCCCCCCGCCCGGATCCCCCGATGTGTTGATAGACATCTCAGCGTCTCCAGACACATCCCGGACGCGTTGGGTATTCTTCACGTCGCCCCCTCCACCTCACGATGCCTCCGACACGCCTTGAGACACCTTGGTGGGAAGGGGGGAGGGCCCGGCTAGTCCCGGGCACATTCAGGGGATGCTGCCGATGACTTCAGATCCCCCGGTGAGGCGTGCAGTGCCTTTCATTTTCGCGGGTGTCCATGTTGGTTAGTCCATTTTAGCGGGCGTCCATGTCGGTCAGTTCCTTTAGCGGGCATCCATGTTGATCAGTTCACTTAGCGGACATCCATGTTGATTAGTTCATTTAGCGGGCATCCACGTTGGTCAGTTCAGTTAGTGGGCATCCATGTTGGTCAGTTCATTTAGCGGGCATCCACGTCGGTCAGTTCATTTAGCGGGCATCCACGTTGGTCAGTTCATTTAGCGGGCGTCCATGTTGGTCGGTTCATTTAGCGGGCATCCACGTTGGTCAGTTCATTTAGCGGGCGTCCATGTTGGTCGGTTCATTTAGCGGGCGTCCACGTTGGTCAGTTCAGTTAGCGGGCATCCATGTTGGTCAGTTCATTTAGCGGGCATCCATGTTGGTCAGTTCATTTAGCGGGCATCCACGCTGGTCAGTTCATTTAGCGGGCGTCCACGTTGGTCAGTTCTTTTAGCGGGCGTCCACGTTGATCAGTTCATTTAGCGGGCATCCATGTTGGTCAGTTCATTTAGCGGGCGTCCACGTTGGTCAGTTCATTTAGTGGGCGTCCACGCTGGTCAGTTCATTTAGCGGGCGTCCACGTTGGTCAGTTCATTTAGCGGGCATCCATGTTGATTAGTTCACTTAGCGGGCGTCCATGCTGGTTAGTTCATTTAGCGGCCATCCTTGTTGGTCAATTCATTTAGCGGGCATCCACGTTGGTCAGTTCATTTCGCGGGCATCCACGTTGATCAGTTCATTTAGCGGGCATCCATGTTGATTAGTTCACTTAGCGGGCGTCCATGCTGGTCGGTTCATTTAGCGGGCGTCCATGTTGGTCAGTTCATTTAGCGGGCGCCCACATAGGTCAGTTCATTTAGCGGGCGTCCATGTTGGTCAGTTCAGTTAGCGGGCATCCATGTTGGTCAGTTCATTTAGCGGGCGCCCACGTTGGTCAGTTCACTTAGCGGGCATCCATGTTGGTCAGTTCATTTAGCGGGCGTCCACGTTGGTCAGTTCATTTAGTGGGCGTCCACGTTGATTAGTTTACTTAGCGGGCATCCACGTTGGTCGGTTCATTTAGCGGGCGTCCATGTTGATTAGTTCACTTAGCGGGCGTCCACGTTGGTCAGTTCATTTAGCGGGCGTCCACGTTGATCAGTTCATTTAGCGGGCATCCATGTTGGTCAGTTGATTTAGCGGGCGTCCACGTTGGTCAGTTCATTTAGCGGGCGTCCACGTTGGTCAGTTCATTTAGCGGGCGTCCACGTTGGTCAGTTCATTTAGTGGGCGTCCACGCTGGTCAGTTCATTTAGCGGGCGTCCACGTTGGTCAGTTCATTTAGTGGGCATCCATGTTGATTAGTTCACTTAGCGGGCGTCCATGCTGGTCGGTTCATTTAGCGGGCGTCCATGTTGGTCAGTTCATTTAGCGGGCGCCCACGTTGGTCAGTTCATTTAGCGGGCGTCCATGTTGGTCAGTTCAGTTAGCGGGCATCCATGTTGGTCAGTTCATTTAGCGGGCGCCCACGTTGGTCAGTTCACTTAGCGGGCATCCATGTTGGTCAGTTCATTTAGCGGGCGTCCACGTTGGTCAGTTCATTTAGTGGGCGTCCACGTTGATTAGTTTACTTAGCGGGCATCCACGTTGGTCGGTTCATTTAGCGGGCGTCCATGTTGATTAGTTCGCTTAGCGGGCATCCACGTTGGTCAGTTCAGTTAGCGGGCGTCCATGTTGGTCAGTTCATTTAGCGGGGCGTCCATGTTGGTCAGTTCATTTAGCGGGCGCCCACGTTGATTTTAATCTAAGCCAAGACAAGATCAGCGGTGGGCCTTCGTTGGCGGTGTTGAATCGGGCGAGGCGGCTTTGAAGACGTTGGCTTTATTTTATTTTTTATTTAAAGTCGAAAGATGGCGGGAAACGATGATTATAATGACAATCGAACGTCGGGCTCGCCCCAAGTGACTGTTTGTGGACTCCAACGTCGGCCCAACGTCGGCTCCCGACGTTGACCGTGGTGGGGGGGGGAGGGGCGTGGGGGGGGGGGGGGGGGGGCGTGGGGGGGAGGGGCGTGGGGGGGAGGGGGCGTGCCTCTGGGTGCCTTGAAGTTGTTGATTCTGTGAAGTCAATGAACGAGACGGAGAATTTAGTGTTGGGTGGGGGGTGGTTGGAGAGGTGGGGGGAGGTGGGGGGGGTGGAGGAGGGGGGTGGAGAGGGGGGGAGGGAGGGAGGGGGAAGGAGGGAGGAGGGGGGGAGTTGAACGATGTTAATCCGTTTTAACAAATCTTTAACCTCATGGAGATTCTTGATTCAAAAATTGGAAATCCTCCCGGTGAGTGAGTGAGTCTGTGAGTGGTGAGTCTGTGGTGAGTCTGTGAGTGGTGAGTGAGTCTGTGTGGTGAGTCTGTGAGTCTGTGTGGTGAGTGTGAGTGGTGAGTCTGTGTGGTGAGTGAGTCTGTGAGTGGTGAGTCTGTGGTGAGTCTGTGTGGTGAGTGAGTCTGTGAGTGGTGAGTCTGTGGTGAGTCTGTGAGTGGTGAGTCTGTGTGGTGAGTGAGTCTGTGAGTGGTGAGTCTGTGGTGAGTCTGTGAGTGGTGAGTGAGTCTGTGTGGTGAGTCTGTGTGGTGAGTGTGGGTGGTGAGTCTGTGTGGTGAGTGAGTCTGTGAGTGGTGAGTCTGTGGTGAGTCTGTGTGGTGAGTGAGTCTGTGAGTGGTGAGTCTGTGGTGAGTCTGTGAGTGGTGAGTCTGTGTGGTGAGTGAGTCTGTGAGTGGTGAGTGGTGAGTCTGTGGTGAGTCTGTGAGTGGTGAGTCTGTGGTGAGTCTGTGAGTGGTGAGTCTGTTGTGAGTCTGTGAGTGGTGAGTCTGTGGTGAGTGTGAGTGGTGAGTCTGTGTGGTGAGTGAGTCTGTGAGTGGTGAATCTGTGGTGAGTGAGTGAGTCTGTGTGGTGAGTGAATCTGTGAGTGGTGAGTCTGTGAGTGGTGAGTCTGTGGTGAGTCTGTGAGTGGTGAGTCTGTGGGTCTCTTTAGCCAATCAGATATCAACGATGATGATAGCGATGACGATATCAATGATTTTGATCATGATTATGATATTCTTGGTTCTTTCGGCAGTCGAAACGTCGTAAGAATTGTATTGTTTTATATTTTATTATTTTATTGTTTCCCTTCTACGTGGTGGTGACTTTACCGAAAGAACCAAGAATAATAATTTATAGTTTTACAATAATTGTATTGTTTTATATTTTATTATTTTATTGTTTCCCTTCAACGTGGTGACTTTACCGAAAGAACCAAGAATAATAATTTAATTGTTTTACAATAATTTTATTATTTTATATTTTTATTATTTTATTGTTTCCCTTCTACGTGGTGGTGACTTTACCGAAAGAACCAAGAATAATAATTTAATTGTTTTACAATAATTTTATTGTTTTATATTTTTATCATTTTATTGTTTACCGAATATGAATCCCTGCAGTCACGAAAGCTTTAAATCAACATTTAATGATTATGATATAAACGATAGCAATCATGAGAGTGATGATAATGATATCAATGATACCGATCATGATAGCGATATTAATGATTGCGATCACAATGATGATATCGATCATGATACTGATTATCGTAGCGATGATGATATCAATGATAGCGAGTATTTTGATGAACACGATCATGATAGCGATGATGATATCAATGATAGCGAGTATTTTGATGAACACGATCATGATAGCGATGATGATATCAATGATAGCGAGTATTTTGATGAACACGATCATGATAGCGATGATGATATCAATGATAGCGAGTATTTTGATGAACACGATCATGATAGCGATGATGATATCAATGATAGCGAGTATTTTGATGAACATGATCATGATAGCGATGATGATATCAATGATAGCGAGTATTTTGATGAACACGATCATGATAGCGATGATATCAATGATAGCGATCATGATGATAGCGATGAATGCTCGTTAATTCTGCTTGTTATTGTGGGTGGGGTGGGTGGGGTGGAGTGGGGTGGGTGGGTGGAGTGGGTGGATGGGTTGAGTGGGTGGGGTGGGTGGGTGGAGTGGGTGGATTGGCTGGGTGAGGTGGGTGGGTGGAGTGGGTGGGGTGGGTGGGGTTGGTGGAGTGGGTGGATTGGCTGGGTGGAGTGGGTGGGGTGGGTGGAGGAGTGGGTGGGGTGAGTGGGTTGGGTGAATTGATCGTCAGCTGTGATTTTTTTGACCGAGTGATTAAAAGAGCAAAATCGAGTGATGTCTCTCTTCTTACAGAGCGTGCGGTTCTCGTTCATCCAGCTGTGGATATACCCTGGTGATGATGGTGGTGGTGGTGATGGTGGTGGTGATGGTGGTGATAATGGTGGTGGTAGTGGTGGTGGTGGTGATGGTGGTGATGATGGTGGTGATGGTGGTGATGATGGTGGTGGTGATGGTGGTAGTGATGGTGGTGGTGATAATGGTGGTGGTGATGATGGTGGTGATGGTTGTGATGGTGTTGGTGGTGGTTGTGATGGTGGTGGTGATGGTTGTGATGGTGGTGGTGATGGTTGTGATGGTGGTGGTGATGCTGGTGGTGATGGTGGCGGTGGTGATGTTGGTGGTGGTGATGATGGTGGTGGTGAAGGTTGTGATGGTGGTGATGGTTGTGATGGTAGTGATGGTAGTGGTGATGGTGGTGTTGGTGGTGGTGATGGTTGATGGTGATGGTGGTGTTGGTGATGGTGATGGTTGATGGTGGTGGTTGTGATGGTGGTGATGGTCGTGATGGTGATGATGGTCGTGATGGTGGTGATGGTGGTGGTTGTGATGGTCGTGATGGTGGTGATGGTTGTGATGATGGTGGTGATGAGACACAGAGAGGGACACGTGGATTATAGAACACACGCTGGGTAGAGACATCACAATCACCACCACATTGATCTCCATCCAGCGGTGTGTAGCGGGGTAATAAACTGGAGGAAGTTTACTCTGAGGCATCACGTTTATTGTAACATCAACGGGCAGCATCACAAATGGGTAACGGACCCTCTCATCCGGTACTCCACTGGAGGTCAGAGGGCGAACGAAACTGAATTTCTGGTTTTTAGGCCGAAACCGGCAGTTAAAAAATTACTTTCGGCAGACACGGGAAGTTTTTTTTTACTTTCGACCGAAACCGGAAGTTAACAATTGATTTCCGGCCGAAACCGGAAGTAAAAAGTTGACTTTTGGCCGAAACCGGAAGTTAAAATTCACTTGGGCCGAAACCGGAAGTTTAAAGATGACTTTCGATCGAAACCGGAAGTTGACAATTGACTTTCGGCCGAAACCGCAAGTTAAAAGTTGACTTTCGCCCGAAACCGGAAGTTAAAAAGATTGCTTTCGGCAGAAACCGGAAGTTAAAAGTTGACTTTCGGCAGAAACCGGAAGTTAAAAGTTGAGTTTCAGAAGAAACCGGAAGTTAACGCATTACCATTCGGCAAAAACCGGAAAAAAATATACTGTCGGCAGAAACCGGAAGTAAAAAGTTGACTTTCAACCGAAACCGGAAGTTAAAAATGTTCTTCCGGCAGAAACCGGAAGTTAAAAAGTTGCCTTTCGGCCGAAACCGGAACTATGCCGAAAGAGTCAATTTGCCAACTTTCACTGGTTACAAGCTGGAGTCTTCACTGGTTATAAGCTGCAACTTTCACTGGTTACAAGCTGGAGTCTTCACTGGTTATAAGCTGCAACTTTCACTGGTTACAAGCTGGAGTCTTCACTGGTTATAAGCTGCAACTTTCACTGGTTATAAGCTGGGGCCTTCACTGGTTATAAGCTGGAGCTTTCACTGGTTATAAACTGGAGTCTTCACTGGTTATAAGCTGCAACTTTCACTGGTTATAAGCTGGGGCCTTCATTGGTTATAAGCTGGAGTCTTCACTGGTTATAAACTGGAGTCTTCACTGGTTATAAGCTGCAACTTTCACTGGTTATAAGCTGGAGCCTTCACTGGTTATAAGCTGGAGTCTTCACTGGTCATAAGCTGGAGTCTTCACTGGTTACAAGCTGCAACTTTCACTGGTTACAAGCTGCAACTTTCACTGGTTATAAGCTGCAACTTTCACTGGTTATAAGCTGCAGTCTTCACTGGTTAAAAGCTGGAGTCTTCACTGGTTATAAGCTGGAGTCTTCACTGGTTACAAGCTGCAGCTTTTACTGGTTACAAGCTGCAACTTTCACTGGTTATAAGCTGGAGTCTTCACTGGTTACAAGCTGGAGTCTTCACTGGTTACAAGCTGGAGTCTTCACTGGTTATAAGCTGCAGATTTCACTGGTTATAAGCTGCAACTTTCACTGGTTATAAGCTGGAGTCTTCACTGGTTATAAGCTGAAGTCTTCACTGGTTACAAGCTGGAGTCTTCACTGGTTATAAGCTGGAGTCTTCACTAGTTATAAGCTGCAACTTTCACTGGTTATAAGCTGGAGTCTTCACTGGTTACAAGCTGCAACTTTCACTGGTTACAAGCTGAAACTTTCACTGGTTATAAGCTGGAGCTTTCACTGGTTATAAGCTGGAGTCTTCACTGGTTACAAGCTGGAGTCTTCAATGGTTATAAGCTGGAGTCTTCACTGGTTATAAGCTGCAACTTTCACTGGTTATAAGCTGGAGTCTTCACTGGTTACAAGCTGCAACTTTCACTGGTTATAAGCTGCAACTTTCACTGGTTATAAGCTGCAGCTTTCACTGGTTATAAGCTGCAGCTTTCACTGGTTACAAGCTGCAACTTTCACTGGTTATAAGCTGGAGTCTTCACTGGTTATAAGCTGGAGTCTTCACTGGTTATAAGCTGCAACTTTCACTGGTTATAAGCTGGAGTCTTCAATGGTTACGAGCTGCAACTTTCACTGGTTATAAGCTGGAGCCTTCACTGGTTATAAGCTGGAGTCTTCACTGGTTATAAGCTGGAGTCTTCACTGGTTATAAGCTGCAGCTTTCACTGGTTATAAGCTGGAGCCTTCACTGGTTATAAGCTGGAGTCTTCACTGGTTATAAGCTGGAGTCTTCACTGGTTATAAGCTGGAGTCTTCACTGGTTATAAGCTGGAGTCTTCACTGGTTATAAGCTGCAGCTTGTACTGGTTACAAGCTGCAGATTTCACTGGTTACAAGCTGGAGTCTTCACTGGTTATAAGCTGCAACTTTCACTGGTTATAAGCTGCAACTTTCACTGGTTATAAGCTGGAGTCTTCACTGGTTATAAGCTGGAGTCTTCACTGGTTATAAGCTGGAGTCTTCACTGGTTATAAGCTGGAGTCTTCACTGGTTACAAGCTGGAGTCTTCACTGGTTATAAGCTGCAGTCTTCACTGGTTATAAGCTGGAGTCTTCACTGGTTATAAGCTGCAACTTTCACTGGTTATAAGCTGGAGTCTTCACTGGTTATAAGCTGGGGCCTTCACTGGTTATACGCTGGAGTCTTCACTGGTTATAAGCTGGAGTCTTCACTGGTTATAAGCTGCAGTCTTCACTGGTTATAAGCTGGAGTCTTCACTGGTTATAAGCTGCAACTTTCACTGGTTATAAGCTGGAGTCTTCACTGGTTATAAGCTGCAGTCTTCACTGGTTATAAGCTGGAGTCTTCACTGGTTATAAGCTGCAGTCTTCACTGGTTATAAGCTGGAGTCTTCACTGGTTATAAGCTGCAACTTTCACTGGTTACAAGCTGCAACTTTCACTGGTTATAAGCTGGAGTCTTCAATGGTTACAAGCTGCAGCTTTCACTGGTTACAAGCTGAAACTTTCACTGGTTACAAGCTGGAGTCTTCACTGGTTATAAGCTGGAGTCTTCACTGGTTATAAGCTGCAACTTTCACTGGTTATAAGCTGCAACTTTCACTGGTTATAAGCTGGAGTCTTCACTGGTTACAAGCTGGAGTCTTCACTGGTTATAAGCTGCAACTTTCACTGGTTATAAGCTGGAGTCTTCACTGGTTATAAGCTACAGCTTTCACTGGTTATAAGCTGGAGCCTTCACTGGTTATAAGCTGCAGCTTTCACTGGTTATAAGCTGGAGTCTTCACTGGTTACAAGCTGGAGTCTTCACTGGTTATAAGCTGGAGTCTTCACTGGTTATAAGCTGCAACTTTCACTGGTTATAAGCTGGAGTCTTCACTGGTTATAAGCTACAACTTTCACTGGTTACAAGCTACAACTTTCACTGGTTACAAGCTGCAACTTTCACTGGTTATAAGCTGGAGCCTTCACTGGTTATAAGCTGGACTCTTCACTGGTTATAAGCTGCAGCTTTCACTGGTTATAAGCTGGAGTCTTCACTGGTTATAAGCTGGGGCCTTCACTGGTTATAAGCTGGAGTCTTCACTGGTTATAAGCTGGGGCCTTCACTGGTTACAAGCTGCAACTTTCACTGGTTACAAGCTGCAGCTTTCACTGGTTACAAGCTGGAGTCTTCACTGGTTATAAGCTGGAGTCTTCACTGGTTATAAGCTGGAGTCTTCACTGGTTATAAGCTGGGGCCTTCACTGGTTACAAGCTGCAACTTTCACTGGTTATAAGCTGGAGTCTTCACTGGTTATAAGCTGGAGTCTTCACTGGTTATAAGCTGGAGTCTTCACTGGTTACAAGCTGGAGCTTTCACTGGTTACAAGCTGGAGTCTTCACTGGTTATAAGCTGGAGTCTTCACTGGTTATAAGTTGGAGTCTTCACTGGTTATAAGCTGGAGCTTTCACTGGTTATAAGCTGGAGTCTTCACTGGTTATAAGCTACAGCTTTCACTGGTTATAAGCTGGAGCCTTCACTGGTTATAAGCTGCAGCTTTCACTGGTTATAAGCTGGAGCCTTCACTGGTTATAAGCTGCAGCTTTCACTGGTTATAAGCTGGAGCCTTCACTGGTTATAAGCTGCAACTTTCACTGGTTATAAGCTGGAGTCTTCACTGGTTACAAGCTGGAGTCTTCACTGGTTATAAGCTGGAGTCTTCACTGGTTATAAGCTGCAACTTTCACTGGTTATAAGCTGGAGTCTTCACTGGTTATAAGCTACAGCTTTCACTGGTTATAAGCTGGAGCCTTCACTGGTTATAAGCTGCAGCTTTCACTGGTTATAAGCTGGAGTCTTCACTGGTTACAAGCTGGAGTCTTCACTGGTTATAAGCTGGAGTCTTCACTGGTTATAAGCTGCAACTTTCACTGGTTATAAGCTGGAGTCTTCACTGGTTATAAGCTACAACTTTCACTGGTTACAAGCTACAACTTTCACTGGTTACAAGCTGCAACTTTCACTGGTTATAAGCTGGAGCCTTCACTGGTTATAAGCTGGACTCTTCACTGGTTATAAGCTGCAGCTTTCACTGGTTATAAAGCTGGAGTCTTCACTGGTTATAAGTCTGGGGGCCTTCACTGGTTATAAGCTGGAGTCTTCACTGGTTATAAGGCTGGGGGCCTTCACTGGTTACAAGCTGCAACTTTCACTGGTTACAAGCTGCAGCTTTCACTGGTTACAAGCTGGAGTCTTCACTGGTTATAAGCTGGAGTCTTCACTGGTTATAAGCTGGAGTCTTCACTGGTTACAAGCTGCAACTTTCACTGGTTATAAGCTGCAACTTTCACTGGTTATAAGCTGGAGTCTTCACTGGTTACAAGCTGCAGCTTTCACTGGTTATAAGCTGGAGCTTTCACTGGTTATAAGCTGGAGTCTTCACTGGTTACAAGCTGGAGTCTTCACTGGTTATAAGCTGGAGCTTTCACTGGTTATAAGCTGCAGCTTTCACTGGTTATAAGCTGGAGTCTTCACTGGTTATAAGCTGCAACTTTCACTGATTATAAGCTGGAGTCTTCACTGGCTATAAGCTGCAGCTTTCACTGGTTATAAGCTGGAGTCTTCACTGGTTATAAGCTGCAGCTTTCACTGATTATAAGCTGGAGTCTTCACTGGCTATAAGCTGCAACTTTCACTGGTTATAAGCTGGATTCTTCACTGGTTACAAGCTGCAACTTTCACTGGTTATAAGCTGCAGCTTTCACTGGTTACAAGCTGCAACTTTCACTGGTTATAAGCTGGAGACTTCACTGGTTATAAGCTGCAGCTTTCACTGGTTGCAAGCTTCAACTTTCACTGGTTATAAGCTGGAGTCTTCACTGGTTACAAGCTGGAGTCTTCACTGGTTATAAGCTGCAACTTTCACTGGTTATAAGCTGGAGTCTTCACTGGTTACAAGCTGCAACTTTCACTGGTTACAAGCTGAAGTCTTCACTGGTTATAATCTGGAGTCTTCACTGGTTATAAGCTGGAGTCTTCACTGGTTATAAGCTGGAGTCTTCACTGGTTACAAGCTGGAGTCTTCACTGGTTATAAGCTGGAGTCTTCACTGGTTATAAGTTGGAGTCTTCACTGGTTATAAGCTGGAGCCTTCACTGGTTATAAGCTCGAGCTTTCACTGGTTATAAGCTGGAGTCTTCACTGGTTATAAGCTGCAACTTTCACTGGTTATAAGCTGGAGCTTTCACTGGTTACAAGCTGGAGTCTTCACTGGTTATAAGCTGCAACTTTCACTGGTTATAAGCTGGAGTCTTCACTGGTTATAAGCTGCAACTTTCTCTGGTTATAAGCTGGAGTCTTCACTGGTTATAAGCTGCAAATTTCACTGGTTATAAGCTGGAGTCTTCACTGGTTATAAGCTGCAACTTTCACTGGTTATAAGCTGGAGTCTTCACTGGTTACAAGCTGCAGCTTTCACTGGTTATAAGCTGGAGTCTTCACTGGTTACAAGCTGGAGTCTTCACTGGTTACAAGCTGGAGCTTTCACTGGTTATAAGCTGCAGCTTTCACTGGTTATAAGCTGGAGTCTTCACTGGTTATAAGCTGCAGCTTTCACTTTGGTTATAAGCTGGAGTCTTCACTGGTTATAAGCTGCAACTTTCACTGATTATAAGCTGGAGTCTTCACTGGCTATAAGCTGCAGCTTTCACTGGTTATAAGCTGGAGTCTTCACTGGTTATAAGCTGCAGCTTTCACTGATTATAAGCTGGAGTCTTCACTGGCTATAAGCTGCAACTTTCACTGGTTATAAGCTGGATTCTTCACTGGTTACAAGCTGCAACTTTCACTGGTTATAAGCTGCAGCTTTCACTGGTTACAAGCTGCAACTTTCACTGGTTATAAGCTGGAGACTTCACTGGTTATAAGCTGCAGCTTTCACTGGTTGCAAGCTTCAACTTTCACTGGTTATAAGCTGGAGTCTTCACTGGTTACAAGCTGGAGTCTTCACTGGTTATAAGCTGCAACTTTCACTGGTTATAAGCTGGAGTCTTCACTGGTTACAAGCTGCAACTTTCACTGGTTACAAGCTGAAGTCTTCACTGGTTATAATCTGGAGTCTTCACTGGTTATAAGCTGGAGTCTTCACTGGTTATAAGCTGGAGTCTTCACTGGTTATAACCTGCAGCTTTCACTGGTTACAAGCTGGAGTCTTCACTGGTTATAATCTGGAGTCTTCACTGGTTATAAGCTGGAGTCTTCACTGGTTATAAGCTGGAGTCTTCACTGGTTATAAGCTGCAGCTTTCACTGGTTATAAGCTGGAGTCTTCACTGGTTATAAGCTGCAGCTTTCACTGGTTACAAGCTGCAGCTTTCACTGGTTATAAGCTGGAGTCTTCACTGGTTATAAGCTGCAGCTTTCACTGGTTATAAGCTGGAGTCTTCACTGGTTATAAGCTGGAGTCTTCACTGGTTATAAGCTGGAGTCTTCACTGGTTATAAGCTGGAGTCTTCACTGGTTATAAGCTGGAGCTTTCACTGGTTATAAGCTGGAGTCTTCACTGGTTATAAGCTGGGGCCTTCACTGGTTACAAGCTGCAACTTTCACTGGTTATAAGCTGGAGTCTTCACTGGATACAAGCTGGAGTCTTCACTGGTTACAAGCTGGAGCTTTCACTGGTTACAAGCTGGAGTCTTCACTGGTTATAAGCTGGAGTCTTCACTGGTTATAAGCTGGAGTCTTCACTGGTTATAAGCTAGAGTCTTCACTGGTTATGAGCTGGAGTCTTCACTGGTTATGAGCTGCAACTTTCACTGGTTATAAGCTGGAGTCTTCACTGGTTATAAGCTGGAGTCTTCACTGGTTATAAGCTGGAGTCTTCACTGGTTACAAGCTGCAACTTTCACTGTTTATAAGCTGGAGTCTTCACTGGTTATAAGCTGCAGCTTTCACTGGTTACAAGCTGCAACTCTCACTGGTTACAAGCTGCAACTTTCACTGGTTATAAGCTGGAGTCTTCACTGGTTATGAGCTGGAGTCTTCACTGGTTATAAGCTGGAGTCTTCACTGGTTACAAGCTGGAGTCTTCACTGGTTATAAGCTGGAGTCTTCACTGGTTACAAGCTGCAACTTTCACTGGTTATAAGCTGGAGTCTTCACTGGTTATAAGCTGGAGTCTTCACTGGTTATAAGCTGCAGCTTTCACTGGTTACAAGCTGCAACTTTCACTGGTTATAAGCTGGAGTCTTCACTGGTTATAAGCTGCAACTTTCACTGGTTATAAGCTGGAGTCTTCACTGGTTATAAGCTGGAGTCTTCACTGGTTATAAGCTGGAGTCTTCACTGGTTATAAGATGCAGCTTTCACTGGTTACAAGCTGCAACTCTCACTGGTTACAAGCTGCAACTTTCACTGGTTATAAGCTGGAGTCTTCACTGGTTATAAGCTGCAGCTTTCACTGGTTATAAGCTGGAGATTTCACTGGTTATAAGCTGGAGTCTTCACTGGTTATAAGCTGCAGCTTTCACTGGTTACAAGCTGCAACTCTCACTGGTTACAAGCTGCAACTTTCACTGGTTGTAAGCTGGAGTCTTCACTGGTTATGAGCTGGAGTCTTCACTGGTTATAAGCTGGAGCGTTCACTGGTTATAAGCTGGAGACTTCACTGGTTATAAGCTGGAGTCTTCACTGGTTATAAGCTGGAGTCTTCACTGGTTATAAGCTGCAACTTTCACTGGTTATAAGCTGCAACTTTCACTGGTTACAAGCTGCAACTTTCACTGGTTACAAGCTGCAACTTTCACTGGTTACAAGCTGGAGTCTTCACTGGTTATAAGCTGCCACTTTCACTGGTTACAAGCTGGAGACTTCACTGGTTATGAAGCTGCAAGCTTTCTGGTTATGAGCTGCAACTTTCACTGTTATAAGCTGGA